>OY756396.1:0-10000 GCA_963576865.1 Anania hortulata | reverse complement strand
TAGGTTAGGTTAGGTTAGGTTAGGTTAGGTTAGGTTAGGTTAGGTTAGGTTAGGTTAGGTTAGGTTAGGTTAGGTTAGGTTAGGTTAGGTTAGGTTAGGTTAGGTTAGGTTAGGTTAGGTTAGGTTAGGTTAGGTTAGGTTAGGTTAGGTTAGGTTAGGTTAGGTTAGGTTAGGTTAGGTTAGGTTAGGTTAGGTTAGGTTAGGTTAGGTTAGGTTAGGTTAGGTTAGGTTAGGTTAGGTTAGGTTAGGTTAGGTTAGGTTAGGTTAGGTTAGGTTAGGTTAGGTTAGGTTAGGTTAGGTTAGGTTAGGTTAGGTTAGGTTAGGTTAGGTTAGGTTAGGTTAGGTTAGGTTAGGTTAGGTTAGGTTAGGTTAGGTTAGGTTAGGTTAGGTTAGGTTAGGTTAGGTTAGGTTAGGTTAGGTTAGGTTAGGTTAGGTTAGGTTAGGTTAGGTTAGGTTAGGTTAGGTTAGGTTAGGTTAGGTTAGGTTAGGTTAGGTTAGGTTAGGTTAGGTTAGGTTAGGTTAGGTTAGGTTAGGTTAGGTTAGGTTAGGTTAGGTTAGGTTAGGTTAGGTTAGGTTAGGTTAGGTTAGGTTAGGTTAGGTTAGGTTAGGTTAGGTTAGGTTAGGTTAGGTTAGGTTAGGTTAGGTTAGGTTAGGTTAGGTTAGGTTAGGTTAGGTTAGGTTAGGTTAGGTTAGGTTAGGTTAGGTTAGGTTAGGTTAGGTTAGGTTAGGTTAGGTTAGGTTAGGTTAGGTTAGGTTAGGTTAGGTTAGGTTAGGTTAGGTTAGGTTAGGTTAGGTTAGGTTAGGTTAGGTTAGGTTAGGTTAGGTTAGGTTAGGTTAGGTTAGGTTAGTTTAGGTTTTTTTTTTTTTTTTTAAATAAAATAACTCGAGATTTCTATGTATAATTGGCCCAAATTTGTTTTCTAGGGCAGTTGTAAGCAAGTTACAGAATATGTAGGGATGTCGCTAAGGTATACAACAATCCCTCATTTAATCAGGTGTATAAAATAAGAGAGAAATTTGGTGATGTACAGATAATGATGAGCCTAATTGTAAGCGTAAATAAGATTATATCGGTAGTAACGGAGCGGTGCTTATGAACTACACCAGAACCGTTGAGTTAAGATATGACGAAGAACAAATATGTATTTTATTGCAGTTGGGGAGTATAGAAAGGAAAGAGAGTAATAAAGTAAGCGAAGTCTATGGTTGATGTTAAGTAGGGTAGAGACTACTTGGATATTAAGACAAACTTATTACTAAAGCAACTTGAATATGAGCGTATTCTGTTTTTTTTTTTTTTTTTTTTTTTTTTTTTTTTTTTTTTTTTTTTTTTTTTTTTTTTTTTTTTTTTTTTTTTTTTTTTTTTTTTTTTTTTTTTTTTTTTTTTTTTTTTTTTTTTTGTTGCTTTTACAATATGAGATAAAGTAATAACTAAATACAGTGTATATAAAATAATTTGAAATAAGGAAATAGAGAAAAACAAACAGAGAGAAGCAAAACGGCTACGATACGAGTACCAAGGTATGTATCTAGGCATGCAAAAGGTAGTACTATATATTTTTAACATTTTTAGAATTTTTGTGAATAACTTTGTTTCTAAGCTAAAAATTACAAAACAAAATGCGAAAAAGATAAATATAATGTCTATGAAACAATAATCCAAAATTTGAAATTTTTCGAAATTTTTAGAATTTTGAAAAGTCAATAACTTTTTAAATATAATTATTGTTGTGAAACAAAAAGCGAAAAAGAGGTGTCTGTTATGTCCACTACAATATTCTAAAATTTCAAATTTTGAAAAATTTTTGCGAAAATAATTTCGTCAGTACTTTGCCATTAGACTAAAATATGTTAAAACTAGATGTGAAAGAGATTTATTAGACGTGTACAATGTAATATTATACAGTTTGAAATTTCGTAATTATGTAATGAGATTTGGATACATGTTTTGTGAGATTTATGACTTATTAGTTATAAATGATTCGAAGGATAGTAAATAATTACGATGTTTGGTACATAATTAGTCTAAATGAACTTATTTATTAATATTATAGGCAAATTCTAATATATAACAATTCAGATTGACCGCTATACAAGAGGTCAATCGGTTAATAAGCAGTATTGGTAAGAGGATTGATATTGATCCTCTACATAAAAATTATCATTGACATACATAGTAATAGTTAAAGTATAATGTAAGAAGATCGATCTAAGATTATGTGTTTACAATGAATCAACGTATATTTCCTTACAGCTAAATTATGTATGCAAAATACAAGTCCAAGCTTGTTATTTTGTAAAAAGGTAGCAAAGATCAGTAGTAAATAACAGTAATGTAATCATAATAACGGTAGATATTAAATTAAGTTAAAATCAATATAGTATTCCTAATTAATGACATGTTAAAATGTGTAAATAACTAAATAATAATCGAATTAGGCAACAGCGCGCACTGAATAAAAGCGCTGGTATAAGTTAACAGTCAGAACTAGATGTAAAAATGAATAAGGAATTAATCAATGTTGTCAAGTAGCTTAATTTGTCAAGAAGATGAATAATTAGGCACTTGAGGCGCTGCATGAAGGCGATTAATACAGGTACTATAATGTAGGCACTGTGTAGGCAATGCAGACGGATTAGATAAGAGATTAATTATAGTATGATTATGTTAGTGACAGTGAATAAGTTAGAAGTTAGAAGTTAGCAAGGTGCCGTAGACAATGATTAATACAGTAGGAAGTCCATGCTAATGCCAAATGTAGTATTAGGTTGTATCGAGTAATTTATCATTTAGTATTAGTCTGTTTGAATTATAGATTGAAGCATATTTAGTTCTGATTAAATAATGTGTATCTATTTTATGTTTGCTAAGATGGTGGCGACATTAATCTATGTGGAGGAACCATAAAATTAGATGAGCGTAGTGTGTAGTGTTTCAAGCAACCGTGAGGGCGCTAAATGCGCAGTTAGAGAAAAGCAATATAGTTTACGTAGTGTTTTCGGGATCCGTAAGGCGCTAAATGCGAATGAGTATCATGTAGTGTGTCAAGCGTCCGTAGGGGCGCTAAATGCGCATCGGGAGCGATGTCGAATCAGGAGATTGATTAATTGTGTAACAAGGCATAAAGATATAATATTTAATAGGTAAGCTTATCAGAGTAAGCATAGTGCGTGCTAAATGAAAGATTTAAACTAATGAATTAATTAATGTAGTGGGTCTATTATTGAGTTTGCAAAGATGGTTGTACCAACGACTGTATGGCAGAACCATAATGTTAAATATGAGTAGTGCGTAGTGTTCGAAGCAACCGTGGGGGCGCTAAATGCGCGGTTCGAAAAAGGTAAGTTATGTTGTGTACGTAATGTTTCAGGTGTCCGTAAGGGGCGCTAAAAGCGACAAGTAGATATGAGCAGAGCAGTATGTAGTACGTCGAGCGTCCATGGGGCGCTAGATGCGTAATTGAGAGAAATGGTTGTGTACGTGATGTATCAAGCATCCGATAGAGGCGCTGAGCGCAAGTAATAGTTTAGTGCAAAGTACGTCGAGGATTTGTGATGGCGCTAAGAGCGCGACAGAATAAGTGTCGTAACTATCAAGATATTAAATGAAGATAAAATTAAAGTCACAACCGCGATATATTATGAACTAGGATTAAGTAACACACATTGATTGGTGATTGTAATGAAGTGATTGACAAATGTACTTACAAGTGCAGGGTGACATCTGTGACGAGTTACTAGAATTATGTGTAGAGTGTTGATGGGAGTGTAAATGAGGTGTAGTGCATAGGATGAGCGCCAGAGGCGCTAAATCCACGTGCGGTATATCGTTTAAATGCAATACTAGATGGCGTGGCGTTCGGGGAAACGCAGTGAGTGATGATGAGATGTTTCGTGTTATATTGGATGTAGATCAGTGATGATTGATTAGATGTTAGTAATTAATTAAGTGATAGTGGCTAATGAGATAGGTGAGGTGTGAGGTAAAGTTTATGAGTGTGTTTCAGAGTCGGTGATAGTGGCGACATCTGTGAGTATTGTGTGTGAAATATTTATACCAAGAGGCAAAAATGATGCTTTTTAACGTGCTATTGGCTAGAAAGCACGCTAATTTATGCAATGATGTGTGGTGTGTAGAAACTGGTGTAGATGGAGTATGTGTATTGGAGTATGTGTATCGGCCAAGTAAGAGTGGCGAAAATGTAAGAGGCAGGCTTAATGCTGTGTGAATTAGTAGTGAGTGATGAGTACTTAAGATAGAGAGAGTCAATGTGGTTAAGAGTGGTGTCAAAAGAATGCTGTGAGAATGAGAACAGATGTGTGTGAATGTGATGAGTCAATATTAGGTGGTTTGATTGTGATATGAGATACAAAATATAACTTAAAAATGTGAATAATGTTAGAATGAGACATGTTTAGTAGTTTGTATGAATGGGTTTGGTTGTATAGATGTACAACGATGATATTTTGACTAATATTTAAAAGAATTCAGCATTGTGATTGCTTAATTATTGATGTGAAAATTTAAAATGTAATTAATGATAAATAGGTGATAAAGGGGTCCAAGTAAGAGTGAGTGGTGTCTAAAGAGAGGTAATGATATGAAGATGAATGTGTGTGAGTATGAAGAGTCTGTGTAAAGTAGTTTGGCCGTAATGAGAGTAAATTGATGGTAACTTAAAGATCGGATTAATGCTTAAATTAGCAGGTTTTAAGTTAATGTTTTGTTAAAAATGAGTTGTGGGGGTGTGGTGGCATGATATTCAAGAGGATTATCTAAGAAAAAGTGGTTATTTAAGAAGTTGTTAGTGGGCGTGGCCAGAGGCGTGGCTAAATTGTATTGTGTAAAACGGAGTGTTCAAAAACGGGTAAAACTGGGTGAAAATTGATGTATGAGGTGTGTAAATAGTGTGGAAAACTCTGGCGGACACGATGATGTAATCAGATTTGGTCTAAGTTTATTAGAAGTGTGCTTTTCCTCAGTTTTCCTATGTCACGTGACACTGTGGAATAGTAATTAGATAAGGAGCCAGCTAGTGATGAGGTAAATGTCGATGAAGGGTGAAAAAGTGTCAAGAGTGAGTGTGTGAAGAGGCCCGCAGGGATGTAAGGTGTAAGGTGGTAATGTAATGTGACTGATGAATGTATTGTGCGAGTGTGTGTTAGTGGAAGTATGTATGTGTGTGTGTGTAGTTATATGAGTAAATGTGTGTTTGTGTGATGTGATGTGTTGTGTAAGTGTAAAATGTGAGAGTTAATGTGTGTCACTAATTACCATAATCGACGCGAGCACGAGTGCGCTCAGACATGATGACGTGAAGTGGGCACACTTGAGAAGTGGCCGAGTGGCCAGCTGGTTTACTAGATTTAGCGCAGTTATGACACTTAATCGCCTTCTTGTCATTCTTGACAGGGCAGTCAATGAATGAGTGCTCCGAGGAGGCACAGTGTGAGCAGGCCTGGGTTTCTGTACGACACTTAGATCGGAGGTGCCCATACTGAAGACAGCGGTGACATTGTAAGAGCGGGCAGTAGTCGCCAGCGGAGACTCTCTGGTGGTCAATGTTGACTCGACCTAGTTTGGTCATCTCCTGCCAGATGGGAGGGGTGACTATGAGAATGGCATTGTAAAGGCCTGGGTTGCGACGGTTGTTTTTAGTAAATTTTACGGAGATATCGGTGTCTGCTTTAAAGGCTTTAGTAATGGTGGGGTTCTGACCGAGTAGTATGTCAGCTAGCTCATCCTTATTGGTGTCGCGTGTGATGCCCTTGAGGATCACCATCGGCTGTAGTTTGTCAAGTTTTTTAGCTGTAAGGGCAGAATTGGTGGCGAGGCGTTCCGCGGTTTCGTCCCGCTGCTCGATCGTATCAAATTCTACCCTTAGGCGGTTATTATTTATAGTTTGGATGCGGGCGGGTGCAAAGGTAGAAGTTTTGAAAGAGATGTTATCTTTCCAAAGCTTGTTGATCTCGTCTTTAGTGGCCGGGGGGTCACCTGACTTGGTTACTACGAGAGTGTGACCGCCCTGGGGCTTAGGTGGAGTAGGGCGAGCGGCAGCCTCGGCGTAGGTAATTAAGCCTGAGGTCGTATTGTGCGTGCTGGGTGTGCGCAACGCATTGCGTATTTCAGCTCGGACGCAGTCCCTGACGGTCTCCCTGATGGTCTCAGGACTGGGGGCACTGGCCTTGGCCAGCTCCTCGCGAACCGCCTGCCGCACCTGGTCGATACCAGGGGCCGCGTCCGTGGATGTCTTGGCTGATGTGAAACAGGGCGGTGGTGTGCCCGTGACATACCGCTTCAGCGCGCTCACATTCTCGTTTATCTCATCGCGGTACTCCTTCTTCATACCACGCCCGCATTGTGCTACACAGTGCTTAATACGATCTAGCATGCCGAGGGCTCCCTTGAGGAGGGCTCCCTCGTAGTCAAAAGGCTGCTTAGCAGCCGGTTGTGGTTGTGTAGTAGCTTGAGAGGTGGCCGGGGTGGAGTGGTGTTCCCGGCTGATGCTGGGTTGTTTGACTTTCGAAATTGGGCGGTATGTAGTCTTACCAGACTTACCGGATCTTGTAGATTTGACGGATCTCCCTGATCTATGAGACCGGAGGGTATTAGTGGAGGGGGTAGGTGACCCACTGTCAGGGGAGAGGTAGGCGGTGAAATCCCCGAAGTCACCTTCGAATTCCTCCCCGTCCGACGAAGACATATTTAAAAAGGTCAAACAGTAAAAATTCGAAATGATAAGACGATAATTTGAATTAGCCGCGCGGTTGCGTAATTCGATTTGTGAAAATAATTTTTTATTTATGTACGGATTAAGCTGAAATTTTTAGAAACGTTGTGCAATGTTATAAAACTAACTATAGTGAACTAAAACTGTAAGAAAATTAACGGGTTCCTTAGATATTAACAAAAAACTAATAAAATGGCAACATTAACGGCGGAAATAGTTTTCGACGCCGGGAAAAAGTCTTGTATAACAGAAACTACTAGGCCTAAAAATCTAAAACTGGTACCTCAAGAAAGAGGGGACTTGCTGCTAGCTTCTGAAGATTTTTCCAGGTGTGGTTGTCGCGGTAGATCTTGAGATAATCCGATGCGAAGTCCAGGAACGAATTTGCTCAGACGAAAATGGCTGTAGCTCCTCTCCTGGTAGAGGGATTTTGATGGAAAAACCTGCAGAGTGATGAGGGTGATGGTGCGCGACGCCTGCTGTGCAGTCCAAGGTGATACCACGTCCAGCTGCTGAGTTGACCCGGTGACTCGTTGTAGTTTTCAGCTTGTAGCTCGGCCAAATGAGCAGATAAAAATCCGCGGTCTTCACCAGCAGTTGGGGGGCAAAATGGCGCGTCGAATGATGTGTAATAAGCAGGGGGTCGTCGCGACAGATCGGGCAGCGTTCACTATTTTGTGTCCAATTTCACAATTTTTCACAGTTTTTTAACGATAAAAGGAGAACGGTAAGTCCGATTCGTGCGCGGTTTTCACTATTATGTAGGTGGTAAAATTACGCGTCTTTTAAGGTATAATACACTGTATTTAGTGGTAAAAAGACTATTTTTACGATTTTAAGACAACGGAGCGTCGCAGAAACGTGGCGTTCGCGGCGGCGGACGGCGTGCGACTGGTTAGGTTAGGTTAGGTTAGGTTAGGTTAGGTTAGGTTAGGTTAGGTTAGGTTAGGTTAGGTTAGGTTAGGTTAGGTTAGGTTAGGTTAGGTTAGGTTAGGTTAGGTTAGGTTAGGTTAGGTTAGGTTAGGTTAGGTTAGGTTAGGTTAGGTTAGGTTAGGTTAGGTTAGGTTAGGTTAGGTTAGGTTAGGTTAGGTTAGGTTAGGTTAGGTTAGGTTAGGTTAGGTTAGGTTAGGTTAGGTTAGGTTAGGTTAGGTTAGGTTAGGTTAGGTTAGGTTAGGTTAGGTTAGGTTAGGTTAGGTTAGGTTAGGTTAGGTTAGGTTAGGTTAGGTTAGGTTAGGTTAGGTTAGGTTAGGTTAGGTTAGGTTAGGTTAGGTTAGGTTAGGTTAGGTTAGGTTAGGTTAGGTTAGGTTAGGTTAGGTTAGGTTAGGTTAGGTTAGGTTAGGTTAGGTTAGGTTAGGTTAGGTTAGGTTAGGTTAGGTTAGGTTAGGTTAGGTTAGGTTAGGTTAGGTTAGGTTAGGTTAGGTTAGGTTAGGTTAGGTTAGGTTAGGTTAGGTTAGGTTAGGTTAGGTTAGGTTAGGTTAGGTTAGGTTAGGTTAGGTTAGGTTAGGTTAGGTTAGGTTAGGTTAGGTTAGGTTAGGTTAGGTTAGGTTAGGTTAGGTTAGGTTAGGTTAGGTTAGGTTAGGTTAGGTTAGGTTAGGTTAGGTTAGGTTAGGTTAGGTTAGGTTAGGTTAGGTTAGGTTAGGTTAGGTTAGGTTAGGTTAGGTTAGGTTAGGTTAGGTTAGGTTAGGTTAGGTTAGGTTAGGTTAGGTTAGGTTAGGTTAGGTTAGGTTAGGTTAGGTTAGGTTAGGTTAGGTTAGGTTAGGTTAGGTTAGGTTAGGTTAGGTTAGGTTAGGTTAGGTTAGGTTAGGTTAGGTTAGGTTAGGTTAGGTTAGGTTAGGTTAGGTTAGGTTAGGTTAGGTTAGGTTAGGTTAGGTTAGGTTAGGTTAGGTTAGGTTAGGTTAGGTTAGGTTAGGTTAGGTTAGGTTAGGTTAGGTTAGGTTAGGTTAGGTTAGGTTAGGTTAGGTTAGGTTAGGTTAGGTTAGGTTAGGTTAGGTTAGGTTAGGTTAGGTTAGGTTAGGTTAGGTTAGGTTAGGTTAGGTTAGGTTAGGTTAGGTTAGGTTAGGTTAGGTTAGGTTAGGTTAGGTTAGGTTAGGTTAGGTTAGGTTAGGTTAGGTTAGGTTAGGTTAGGTTAGGTTAGGTTAGGTTAGGTTAGGTTAGGTTAGGTTAGGTTAGGTTAGGTTAGGTTAGGTTAGGTTAGGTTAGGTTAGGTTAGGTTAGGTTAGGTTAGGTTAGGTTAGGTTAGGTTAGGTTAGGTTAGGTTAGGTTAGGTTAGGTTAGGTTAGGTTAGGTTAGGTTAGGTTAGGTTAGGTTAGGTTAGGTTAGGTTAGGTTAGGTTAGGTTAGGTTAGGTTAGGTTAGGTTAGGTTAGGTTAGGTTAGGTTAGGTTAGGTTAGGTTAGGTTAGGTTAGGTTAGGTTAGGTTAGGTTAGGTTAGGTTAGGTTAGGTTAGGTTAGGTTAGGTTAGGTTAGGTTAGGTTAGGTTAGGTTAGGTTAGGTTAGGTTAGGTTAGGTTAGGTTAGGTTAGGTTAGGTTAGGTTAGGTTAGGTTAGGTTAGGTTAGGTTAGGTTAGGTTAGGTTAGGTTAGGTTAGGTTAGGTTAGGTTAGGTTAGGTTAGGTTAGGTTAGGTTAGGTTAGGTTAGGTTAGGTTAGGTTAGGTTAGGTTAGGTTAGGTTAGGTTAGGTTAGGTTAGGTTAGGTTAGGTTAGGTTAGGTTAGGTTAGGTTAGGTTAGGTTAGGTTAGGTTAGGTTAGGTTAGGTTAGGTTAGGTTAGGTTAGGTTAGGTTAGGTTAGGTTAGGTTAGGTTAGGTTAGGTTAGGTTAGGTTAGGTTAGGTTAGGTTAGGTTAGGTTAGGTTAGGTTAGGTTAGGTTAGGTTAGGTTAGGTTAGGTTAGGTTAGGTTAGGTTAGGTTAGGTTAGGTTAGGTTAGGTTAGGTTAGGTTAGGTTAGGTTAGGTTAGGTTAGGTTAGGTTAGGTTAGGTTAGGTTAGGTTAGGTTAGGTTAGGTTAGGTTAGGTTAGGTTAGGTTAGGTTAGGTTAGGAGGTTAGGTTAGGTTAGGTTAGGTTAGGTTAGGTTAGGTTAGGTTAGGTTAGGTTAGGTTAGGTTAGGTTAGGTTAGGTTAGGTTAGGTTAGGTTAGGTTAGGTTAGGTTAGGTTAGGTTAGGTTAGGTTAGGTTAGGTTAGGTTAGGTTAGGTTAGGTTAGGTTAGGTTAGGTTAGGTTAGGTTAGGTTAGGTTAGGTTAGGTTAGGTTAGGTTAGGTTAGGTTAGGTTAGGTTAGGT
>OY756395.1:21917500-21930000 GCA_963576865.1 Anania hortulata | reverse complement strand
CTAACCTAACCTAACCTAACCTAACCTAACCTAACCTAACCTAACCTAACCTAACCTAACCTAACCTAACCTAACCTAACCTAACCTAACCTAACCTAACCTAACCTAACCTAACCTAACCTAACCTAACCTAACCTAACCTAACCTAACCTAACCTAACCTAACCTAACCTAACCTAACCTAACCTAACCTAACCTAACCTAACCTAACCTAACCTAACCTAACCTAACCTAACCTAACCTAACCTAACCTAACCTAACCTAACCTAACCTAACCTAACCTAACCTAACCTAACCTAACCTAACCTAACCTAACCTAACCTAACCTAACCTAACCTAACCTAACCTAACCTAACCTAACCTAACCTAACCTAACCTAACCTAACCTAACCTAACCTAACCTAACCTAACCTAACCTAACCTAACCTAACCTAACCTAACCTAACCTAACCTAACCTAACCTAACCTAACCTAACCTAACCTAACCTAACCTAACCTAACCTAACCTAACCTAACCTAACCTAACCTAACCTAACCTAACCTAACCTAACCTAACCTAACCTAACCTAACCTAACCTAACCTAACCTAACCTAACCTAACCTAACCTAACCTAACCTAACCTAACCTAACCTAACCTAACCTAACCTAACCTAACCTAACCTAACCTAACCTAACCTAACCTAACCTAACCTAACCTAACCTAACCTAACCTAACCTAACCTAACCTAACCTAACCTAACCTAACCTAACCTAACCTAACCTAACCTAACCTAACCTAACCTAACCTAACCTAACCTAACCTAACCTAACCTAACCTAACCTAACCTAACCTAACCTAACCTAACCTAACCTAACCTAACCTAACCTAACCTAACCTAACCTAACCTAACCTAACCTAACCTAACCTAACCTAACCTAACCTAACCTAACCTAACCTAACCTAACCTAACCTAACCTAACCTAACCTAACCTAACCTAACCTAACCTAACCTAACCTAACCTAACCTAACCTAACCTAACCTAACCTAACCTAACCTAACCTAACCTAACCTAACCTAACCTAACCTAACCTAACCTAACCTAACCTAACCTAACCTAACCTAACCTAACCTAACCTAACCTAACCTAACCTAACCTAACCTAACCTAACCTAACCTAACCTAACCTAACCTAACCTAACCTAACCTAACCTAACCTAACCTAACCTAACCTAACCTAACCTAACCTAACCTAACCTAACCTAACCTAACCTAACCTAACCTAACCTAACCTAACCTAACCTAACCTAACCTAACCTAACCTAACCTAACCTAACCTAACCTAACCTAACCTAACCTAACCTAACCTAACCTAACCTAACCTAACCTAACCTAACCTAACCTAACCTAACCTAACCTAACCTAACCTAACCTAACCTAACCTAACCTAACCTAACCTAACCTAACCTAACCTAACCTAACCTAACCTAACCTAACCTAACCTAACCTAACCTAACCTAACCTAACCTAACCTAACCTAACCTAACCTAACCTAACCTAACCTAACCTAACCTAACCTAACCTAACCTAACCTAACCAATCAACGAATTTGACATCTGAAAACTGAAATACAGACGTTCTTGCGCTTTTCAAAGATTCTTATCGGTAGTTTCAGTAATATTAACGCGTAAGAATACATACATAAACTTATTTACTTTCATTTTTGGCTTTATTTACATAATTGACTTATATCTTCATACAAATTTTTTAACTTTTTCTAAAGTTGTTCGATCTTCAAAATTTTTTCGATCTATATAATAGATTAAAGCTATACAAGCATAACCGCGTTGTTTTCAGCGCGCTGCGACGTGTAGTTATTTAATTACAAATTTTTTAGACTCAAAAATTTAACATAATTTCAGTTTTTCAGTGTTCCTGAAAAAATTTGTTCTGACACCCGGTGTTCTTTCATCGCCATTCGATCCGGCTCCGCGAGACCTATCCCAGGACACCACTCACGCACCCCTGCGACGTCATCAAGGGTAGTAATTCGCCCTTTCCTCTGCAAAATTTGCATAAAATACCTAAACCGAGGCTTCCTAAGCGGTGCGTTTTTCTAAGAAAATCAACGAATTTGACATCTGAAAACTGAAATACAGACGTTCTTGCGCTTTTCAAAGATTCTTATCGGTAGTTTCAGTAATATTAACGCGTAAGAATACATACATAAACTTATTTACTTTCATTTTTGGCTTTATTTACATAATTGACTTATATCTTCATACAAATTTTTTAACTTTTTCTAAAGTTGTTCGATCTTCAAAATTTTTTCGATCTATATAATAGATTAAAGCTATACAAGCATAACCGCGTTGTTTTCAGCGCGCTGCGACGTGTAGTTATTTAATTACAAATTTTTTAGACTCAAAAATTTAACATAATTTCAGTTTTTCAGTGTTCCTGAAAAAATTTGTTCTGACACCCGGTGTTCTTTCATCGCCATTCGATCCGGCTCCGCGAGACCTATCCCAGGACACCACTCACGCACCCCTGCGACGTCATCAAGGGTAGTAATTCGCCCTTTCCTCTGCAAAATTTGCATAAAATACCTAAACCGAGGCTTCCTAAGCGGTGCGTTTTTCTAAGAAAATCAACGAATTTGACATCTGAAAACTGAAATACAGACGTTCTTGCGCTTTTCAAAGATTCTTATCGGTAGTTTCAGTAATATTAACGCGTAAGAATACATACATAAACTTATTTACTTTCATTTTTGGCTTTATTTACATAATTGACTTATATCTTCATACAAATTTTTTAACTTTTTCTAAAGTTGTTCGATCTTCAAAATTTTTTCGATCTATATAATAGATTAAAGCTATACAAGCATAACCGCGTTGTTTTCAGCGCGCTGCGACGTGTAGTTATTTAATTACAAATTTTTTAGACTCAAAAATTTAACATAATTTCAGTTTTTCAGTGTTCCTGAAAAAATTTGTTCTGACACCCGGTGTTCTTTCATCGCCATTCGATCCGGCTCCGCGAGACCTATCCCAGGACACCACTCACGCACCCCTGCGACGTCATCAAGGGTAGTAATTCGCCCTTTCCTCTGCAAAATTTGCATAAAATACCTAAACCGAGGCTTCCTAAGCGGTGCGTTTTTCTAAGAAAATCAACGAATTTGACATCTGAAAACTGAAATACAGACGTTCTTGCGCTTTTCAAAGATTCTTATCGGTAGTTTCAGTAATATTAACGCGTAAGAATACATACATAAACTTATTTACTTTCATTTTTGGCTTTATTTACATAATTGACTTATATCTTCATACAAATTTTTTAACTTTTTCTAAAGTTGTTCGATCTTCAAAATTTTTTCGATCTATATAATAGATTAAAGCTATACAAGCATAACCGCGTTGTTTTCAGCGCGCTGCGACGTGTAGTTATTTAATTACAAATTTTTTAGACTCAAAAATTTAACATAATTTCAGTTTTTCAGTGTTCCTGAAAAAATTTGTTCTGACACCCGGTGTTCTTTCATCGCCATTCGATCCGGCTCCGCGAGACCTATCCCAGGACACCACTCACGCACCCCTGCGACGTCATCAAGGGTAGTAATTCGCCCTTTCCTCTGCAAAATTTGCATAAAATACCTAAACCGAGGCTTCCTAAGCGGTGCGTTTTTCTAAGAAAATCAACGAATTTGACATCTGAAAACTGAAATACAGACGTTCTTGCGCTTTTCAAAGATTCTTATCGGTAGTTTCAGTAATATTAACGCGTAAGAATACATACATAAACTTATTTACTTTCATTTTTGGCTTTATTTACATAATTGACTTATATCTTCATACAAATTTTTTAACTTTTTCTAAAGTTGTTCGATCTTCAAAATTTTTTCGATCTATATAATAGATTAAAGCTATACAAGCATAACCGCGTTGTTTTCAGCGCGCTGCGACGTGTAGTTATTTAATTACAAATTTTTTAGACTCAAAAATTTAACATAATTTCAGTTTTTCAGTGTTCCTGAAAAAATTTGTTCTGACACCCGGTGTTCTTTCATCGCCATTCGATCCGGCTCCGCGAGACCTATCCCAGGACACCACTCACGCACCCCTGCGACGTCATCAAGGGTAGTAATTCGCCCTTTCCTCTGCAAAATTTGCATAAAATACCTAAACCGAGGCTTCCTAAGCGGTGCGTTTTTCTAAGAAAATCAACGAATTTGACATCTGAAAACTGAAATACAGACGTTCTTGCGCTTTTCAAAGATTCTTATCGGTAGTTTCAGTAATATTAACGCGTAAGAATACATACATAAACTTATTTACTTTCATTTTTGGCTTTATTTACATAATTGACTTATATCTTCATACAAATTTTTTAACTTTTTCTAAAGTTGTTCGATCTTCAAAATTTTTTCGATCTATATAATAGATTAAAGCTATACAAGCATAACCGCGTTGTTTTCAGCGCGCTGCGACGTGTAGTTATTTAATTACAAATTTTTTAGACTCAAAAATTTAACATAATTTCAGTTTTTCAGTGTTCCTGAAAAAATTTGTTCTGACACCCGGTGTTCTTTCATCGCCATTCGATCCGGCTCCGCGAGACCTATCCCAGGACACCACTCACGCACCCCTGCGACGTCATCAAGGGTAGTAATTCGCCCTTTCCTCTGCAAAATTTGCATAAAATACCTAAACCGAGGCTTCCTAAGCGGTGCGTTTTTCTAAGAAAATCAACGAATTTGACATCTGAAAACTGAAATACAGACGTTCTTGCGCTTTTCAAAGATTCTTATCGGTAGTTTCAGTAATATTAACGCGTAAGAATACATACATAAACTTATTTACTTTCATTTTTGGCTTTATTTACATAATTGACTTATATCTTCATACAAATTTTTTAACTTTTTCTAAAGTTGTTCGATCTTCAAAATTTTTTCGATCTATATAATAGATTAAAGCTATACAAGCATAACCGCGTTGTTTTCAGCGCGCTGCGACGTGTAGTTATTTAATTACAAATTTTTTAGACTCAAAAATTTAACATAATTTCAGTTTTTCAGTGTTCCTGAAAAAATTTGTTCTGACACCCGGTGTTCTTTCATCGCCATTCGATCCGGCTCCGCGAGACCTATCCCAGGACACCACTCACGCACCCCTGCGACGTCATCAAGGGTAGTAATTCGCCCTTTCCTCTGCAAAATTTGCATAAAATACCTAAACCGAGGCTTCCTAAGCGGTGCGTTTTTCTAAGAAAATCAACGAATTTGACATCTGAAAACTGAAATACAGACGTTCTTGCGCTTTTCAAAGATTCTTATCGGTAGTTTCAGTAATATTAACGCGTAAGAATACATACATAAACTTATTTACTTTCATTTTTGGCTTTATTTACATAATTGACTTATATCTTCATACAAATTTTTTAACTTTTTCTAAAGTTGTTCGATCTTCAAAATTTTTTCGATCTATATAATAGATTAAAGCTATACAAGCATAACCGCGTTGTTTTCAGCGCGCTGCGACGTGTAGTTATTTAATTACAAATTTTTTAGACTCAAAAATTTAACATAATTTCAGTTTTTCAGTGTTCCTGAAAAAATTTGTTCTGACACCCGGTGTTCTTTCATCGCCATTCGATCCGGCTCCGCGAGACCTATCCCAGGACACCACTCACGCACCCCTGCGACGTCATCAAGGGTAGTAATTCGCCCTTTCCTCTGCAAAATTTGCATAAAATACCTAAACCGAGGCTTCCTAAGCGGTGCGTTTTTCTAAGAAAATCAACGAATTTGACATCTGAAAACTGAAATACAGACGTTCTTGCGCTTTTCAAAGATTCTTATCGGTAGTTTCAGTAATATTAACGCGTAAGAATACATACATAAACTTATTTACTTTCATTTTTGGCTTTATTTACATAATTGACTTATATCTTCATACAAATTTTTTAACTTTTTCTAAAGTTGTTCGATCTTCAAAATTTTTTCGATCTATATAATAGATTAAAGCTATACAAGCATAACCGCGTTGTTTTCAGCGCGCTGCGACGTGTAGTTATTTAATTACAAATTTTTTAGACTCAAAAATTTAACATAATTTCAGTTTTTCAGTGTTCCTGAAAAAATTTGTTCTGACACCCGGTGTTCTTTCATCGCCATTCGATCCGGCTCCGCGAGACCTATCCCAGGACACCACTCACGCACCCCTGCGACGTCATCAAGGGTAGTAATTCGCCCTTTCCTCTGCAAAATTTGCATAAAATACCTAAACCGAGGCTTCCTAAGCGGTGCGTTTTTCTAAGAAAATCAACGAATTTGACATCTGAAAACTGAAATACAGACGTTCTTGCGCTTTTCAAAGATTCTTATCGGTAGTTTCAGTAATATTAACGCGTAAGAATACATACATAAACTTATTTACTTTCATTTTTGGCTTTATTTACATAATTGACTTATATCTTCATACAAATTTTTTAACTTTTTCTAAAGTTGTTCGATCTTCAAAATTTTTTCGATCTATATAATAGATTAAAGCTATACAAGCATAACCGCGTTGTTTTCAGCGCGCTGCGACGTGTAGTTATTTAATTACAAATTTTTTAGACTCAAAAATTTAACATAATTTCAGTTTTTCAGTGTTCCTGAAAAAATTTGTTCTGACACCCGGTGTTCTTTCATCGCCATTCGATCCGGCTCCGCGAGACCTATCCCAGGACACCACTCACGCACCCCTGCGACGTCATCAAGGGTAGTAATTCGCCCTTTCCTCTGCAAAATTTGCATAAAATACCTAAACCGAGGCTTCCTAAGCGGTGCGTTTTTCTAAGAAAATCAACGAATTTGACATCTGAAAACTGAAATACAGACGTTCTTGCGCTTTTCAAAGATTCTTATCGGTAGTTTCAGTAATATTAACGCGTAAGAATGCATACATAAACTTATTTACTTTCATTTTTGGCTTTATTTACATAATTGACTTATATCTTCATACAAATTTTTTAACTTTTTCTAAAGTTGTTCGATCTTCAAAATTTTTTCGATCTATATAATAGATTAAAGCTATACAAGCATAACCGCGTTGTTTTCAGCGCGCTGCGACGTGTAGTTATTTAATTACAAATTTTTTAGACTCAAAAATTTAACATAATTTCAGTTTTTCAGTGTTCCTGAAAAAATTTGTTCTGACACCCGGTGTTCTTTCATCGCCATTCGATCCGGCTCCGCGAGACCTATCCCAGGACACCACTCACGCACCCCTGCGACGTCATCAAGGGTAGTAATTCGCCCTTTCCTCTGCAAAATTTGCATAAAATACCTAAACCGAGGCTTCCTAAGCGGTGCGTTTTTCTAAGAAAATCAACGAATTTGACATCTGAAAACTGAAATACAGACGTTCTTGCGCTTTTCAAAGATTCTTATCGGTAGTTTCAGTAATATTAACGCGTAAGAATACATACATAAACTTATTTACTTTCATTTTTGGCTTTATTTACATAATTGACTTATATCTTCATACAAATTTTTTAACTTTTTCTAAAGTTGTTCGATCTTCAAAATTTTTTCGATCTATATAATAGATTAAAGCTATACAAGCATAACCGCGTTGTTTTCAGCGCGCTGCGACGTGTAGTTATTTAATTACAAATTTTTTAGACTCAAAAATTTAACATAATTTCAGTTTTTCAGTGTTCCTGAAAAAATTTGTTCTGACACCCGGTGTTCTTTCATCGCCATTCGATCCGGCTCCGCGAGACCTATCCCAGGACACCACTCACGCACCCCTGCGACGTCATCAAGGGCAAAAATTCGCCCTCCCACCCTCCCTTTGTCGCTTTACCATCAAGACTTGGTCGAGGGGCCGAAATTTAAGTCGCGCTTAAACTTTGACGGGAAAAGCAGACGGAACCAAAAGGCGACTGTAAAGTCTTTTGACTTGTTCCTGACAAATAGTAACATTATTGTGTTACTATTATTAGGCTAAGAATATTTTTATTTACATATATTTTCTTTTAAAATTACTTTACAAAAGTATTCTTTTAAGTACTTTGCATCATTTGACGCGTTCCCACCAGTATGTTCGGCATCCATACGCCTGTTAAGAAAATGCCTGCAGAACAGACGAAGGCTGGCACCAGCAGCCCGCGGGATGACGAACAGAGGGCAGGACCCTCGAAATTGACGCAGGACTCGATGGTCAGACGGCTCACCGGCGAATGGGAGGCAGGGAAGGTGGAAGGTAACCCCAAATCCCCAAACTCACCCAGGAAGGTGGTCCCTGCAGCCCGGCCAGCTAAAGCCAAGGCCCTGTCCCAGGACTCTAAACCGACGGCCGCCCGCAGAACATCATCGGAGGCGTTTAGTGTCTCCCCGCGGGTCGAGCCTAAATATCTTAATAGGACGACAGAGGCCAAGGCTATGCTAACCAAAGCTAAGCTCCACCTGAGAAACTCAAAAAATATCAGAACTGATATCAAAGTTGAGGTAACTCAGGCTCTGGAGCGGCTGTACCAGCTGGTGAAAGAGGCAGACGCTGAGGTGAAGTCGGATAGCAAGGGGACACAAAAGACCATTGAGCCCACAGAACCGGAAAGACAAAACAGAGGAACAGAAATGGAAATGGAAAGAATAAGACTGGACAAAGAACTACTACAGAGAATGGCAGAGCACAGTAAACAGATAGAGGAAAACAAAATGGAAATGGAAAAATTGAAGGATGTGATGGAGAGGAGCAGAGAGGACAGGGAAAGTAGGGCGACGTACGCGAGTGTAGCCGCGGCTTCTCTGAGGAGACAGTCCCCGGAGCATGCCGCGGTGCACTCCGTTATTATAACATCTGCCGATGAGACGGACACGGGGGACCAAGTGATGGACAGTATAAGGAATGTTGTAAAGGCTAGAGAAGAAGGATTTCAAATAGACAGGATTCGGAAGGGAAGAGACAGGAAGGTAATTCTGGGATGTAAGACAAAGGCAGAAGTGGATAGAGTGAAGGAAAAAATAAGGAATGAAGGTAAAAATCTAAAGGTCGAAGAAATTAAGAATAGAGATCCACTAATAATCATTAAAAATATAAACAAATACAATACGGAAGAGGACATCTTGACAGCTTTACATACACAAAATAGAAATATATTGAAAACGGTAAAAGAGGAAGATTATAGGGCAGTGATCCGCTATAAAAAGAATGCCAGGAACCCCCACCAGATGCACGTTGTGCTCAGCGTGTCGCCGCAAGTTTGGCATTTGCTCGTAGAGGCAAGGTGTGTCCATATCGACATGCAGCGCCTTAAAGCAGAGGATCAGTCTCCACTGGTACAATGCTCGCGCTGCCTGGGATATGGACACAGCAAAAAGACCTGTAGGGAAGCCGAGGACTCGTGTTCGCACTGTGGAGGCCCACACCTCCGCACGCAGTGCGCCGACTACCTCGCAGCCGAGACCCCGTCCTGCAGAAACTGCCAAAAAGCGAAGCTGGGAGACGCTGAGCACAACGCGTTTAGCTCTGAATGCCCGGTACGACGCAAGTGGGATAGCATAGCCAGGTCCACGGTAGCATATTGCTAAAGTTGTACCGGGCAACCACATAAAGAGCAGAGAAATTACAGCGGCCCCAGAAATGAGCCAGTATCGCGCGCTTCAGGCCAACCTACAAAGGTGTAACCAAGCGACGGACGAACTAATCATGGAGGCGGTAAAACGTCGTGTTTCGTTCGCGCTTGTACAGGAGCCTTATACCGGAGCCATCCAAAAGATGAAGACCTACCAGGGCACCCGAACAGTGCAATGCGAAGCCAACACGGACAAGACCATCAAGTCCGCCATTGTGCTGTTCGATGACACGATCGACGTCACCCAATGCCCAACGCTGACCACGGAAAACATCGCCGTGGCGCGTCTGAGGACAGAAGCTTGGGAAGTCGTGGTCATCTCGGTGTACCTGGAGGGTGATGGAAACATCGAAGCGGATCTTCATCACATCCAAAAGATCCTGGATGGCGTAGGGAACCGGCGCGTGATACTGGGCGGCGATGTCAACGCCTGGAACATCTGGTGGGGTAGCGTAGAGACCAATTGGAGGGGGGAGAGTCTGGGGGGAGCACTAGATGAGATGGGGCTCCATATTCTGAATCGAGGTACGGATCCCACCTTCGATTGCTATAGGGGAGGCAAACGATTTAGAAGCTGCGTGGACATCACGGTGTGTAGTGCGGACTTACTTGGTAGAGTCGATAACTGGAGGCTGGACGCCGACTTGACAGTGTCCGACCACAAGGCAATCCTTTTTGAGATAAGTTTAACTAAATCTAAGGGGATAGATATAAAAAGGACAACCAGAAAGTACAATACAAGGAAAGCAAATTGGCAAGAATTAAAAAACGAACTTATTCAAAATTGGGGAATGGAAAACATAAACAGGGAAGAAATCAGAAAAGTAAAAACAAAAGAACAATTAGATAGAATAATTAGAATATACACTGTAGAAATAGAAAAAGCTTGCGAAAAACATATACCTAAAATCTCAGACAAGAAGAAAAAAGGATTGCCTTGGTGGACGGAAGAACTGACGTACAAAAAGGCGGAAGTCAAGAGGGTTAAACGACGAATACCGAATGCAGCACCCGTACGTCGTGAGAGGGTCCTACAGGAGTACCTACAAGTGAAGGAGGAGTACACGCGGCTTTTGAATAGTACAAAGACCCAAAGCTGGAAGGATTTCTGCGGGAAACAGGAGAGGGAAACCATGTGGGAAGGGATTTATAGAGTCATAGGCCGAACCACGAACAGACAGGAGGACATCCCACTTGTTCTTGAGGGTAGAGTTCTGGAAGGAGACGAGTCCGCCAAAGTCCTGTCGGAGACCTTCTATCCCAGGGATGAAGCACAAGCGGATAACGAAGCCCACAAGCGTATAAGGCAGAAAGCTGAAGAAGTGAACGGTGGAGAAGATGCTGACACATCCGATCCCCCGTTTACCTTGGAGGAGCTGCGGTGGGCAGCTAGTAGCTTCAACCCTAAGAAGGCACCTGGGATAGACGGATTAACGGCGGACATATGCGGAGCGGTCATAAACCACAATCCGGAGCTCTTCCTCGACATCCTCAACAAGTGCCTGGATCTCTCCCACTTCCCCTCTGCCTGGAAAGAGGCGGTAGTCGTCATCTTGCCCAAACCCGGGAAGGATGACTACACACAACCCAAGTCCTACAGACCGATTGGCCTCTTGCCAATATTAGGAAAGATCTTGGAGAAGATGCTCATCCGCCGGGTTAGATGGCACACAATCGGCAGCTTAAGCGAAAGGCAGTACGGTTTCACACCACAGCGCAGTACCGAGGACTCCCTCTATGATTTGATGACCCACATTAAAAGCCAACTAAGTCGGAAAAAGTTGATGGTGATGGTGTCACTAGACATAGAGGGGGCGTTTGATAGCGCGTGGTGGCCAGCGATCCGATGCCGATTAGCGGAAACAAGCTGCCCAAAGAACATCCGCAAGGTGATAGACAGTTACCTGACAGACCGGAAAGTCAGGATCAGATACGCAGGAGCCGAACACGCCGCAGAGACCACAAAGGGATGCGTACAGGGGTCGGTGGGGGGTCCAACTTTCTGGAACCTCTTGTTGGATCCGCTGCTAAAGGAGTTGGAGGCCAGAGGTGACTTCTGTCAGGCCTTCGCAGACGACGTCGTACTGATCTTCTCCGGGGAAACCGCTCTGGACGTCCAAAGGAAGGCAAACGAGGCCCTTTCCCACGTTCTGGAGTGGGGTGTCGTGAATAAGCTCAAGTTCGCTCCCCACAAGACCAAAGCTATGATCATAACGAACAAGCTCAAGCACGACACGCCACTCTTGCGCATGGGAGGGGAGGACATTGCCATGTCTAAGGACATTAAAATGCTGGGCCTGACGATAGACAACAAGCTCACATTCAACGGTCACGTTGCAAATGTCTGTCGGAAGGCCCTAAGCATTTATAAACAGCTGGCCAGAGCAGCTAAAGTAGAGTGGGGACTGTCCCCGGAGATAGTCAGGACAATTTATGTAGCGGTTATAGAACCCATCATAATGTACGCTGCAAGTGCGTGGGCTCCGGCAGCGGACAAGATAGGTGTTAAGAAGCACTTCAATGAGGTGCAGCGGGGATTTGCTCAGAAGGTGATCAAGGCGTATAGGACCACGTCCCTCAACTCGGCTCTAATACTCTCCGGACTGCTTCCACTTGACCTCAGGATCAAGGAAGCAGCCTCTCTTTATGAGATAAAGAAAGGACACTCCCGGAGAGTAATAGAAGACCGAAACGTCGAGACCCCGATGCGCTATACCGATATGCCGCACCCAGCGACTCAGGACAGGCTCAAGTTCGAGCTCATCACAAACGGTGCAGAATTGTCCCAGACTGAGAACGGTGGCCCAAAAGTTTTTACAGATGGGAGCAAAATAGAGGGTAAGGTCGGCGCAGCAATATCCCTGTGGGATAATGGGGCGGAGACCAAATCCAAGA
>OY756395.1:21880000-21907500 GCA_963576865.1 Anania hortulata | reverse complement strand
CTAACCTAACCTAACCTAACCTAACCTAACCTAACCTAACCTAACCTAACCTAACCTAACCTAACCTAACCTAACCTAACCTAACCTAACCTAACCTAACCTAACCTAACCTAACCTAACCTAACCTAACCTAACCTAACCTAACCTAACCTAACCTAACCTAACCTAACCTAACCTAACCTAACCTAACCTAACCTAACCTAACCTAACCTAACCTAACCTAACCTAACCTAACCTAACCTAACCTAACCTAACCTAACCTAACCTAACCTAACCTAACCTAACCTAACCTAACCTAACCTAACCTAACCTAACCTAACCTAACCTAACCTAACCTAACCTAACCTAACCTAACCTAACCTAACCTAACCTAACCTAACCTAACCTAACCTAACCTAACCTAACCTAACCTAACCTAACCTAACCTAACCTAACCTAACCTAACCTAACCTAACCTAACCTAACCTAACCTAACCTAACCTAACCTAACCTAACCTAACCTAACCTAACCTAACCTAACCTAACCTAACCTAACCTAACCTAACTAACCTAACCTAACCTAACCTAACCTAACCTAACCTAACCTAACCTAACCTAACCTAACCTAACCTAACCTAACCTAACCTAACCTAACCTAACCTAACCTAACCTAACCTAACCTAACCTAACCTAACCTAACCTAACCTAACCTAACCTAACCTAACCTAACCTAACCTAACCTAACCTAACCTAACCTAACCTAACCTAACCTAACCTAACCTAACCTAACCTAACCTAACCTAACCTAACCTAACCTAACCTAACCTAACCTAACCTAACCTAACCTAACCTAACCTAACCTAACCTAACCTAACCTAACCTAACCTAACCCAGTCGCGTGCCACCCGCCGTCCCGAGCGTCACGAAACTGAACCGCTCTGCGATTAAAAAATCGTAAAATTGGTGTTTTTTCGCAAAATTATAGTGTGTGATACATTAAAAGACGCGTCTTTTTACCACAAGTAAGACGTCGAAAACCGCGTGGAAATCAGACAAAGGGTGTTAATTTTATAACCCAAAAACCGTTATTTTTGACCAAAAACTGCACAAATCAGCAAACGCTGCAAGATTTGCCGCGACGACCCACGGTTTTTATTACACCATTCGAAGCGCCTTACTGCCCTCCAACTGCTGGTGAAAATCCTGGACTTCTATCACCTCAATTGGCTCAGGAAATCAAGAAAGACTATTCCAGGGTTCGGAGCCAACTCAGCAGCGGACGGTGATCCAGAGCTGACGTTCTACAGGTCGAAGCGGATCACCCTGACGAGCAGCCTGGAGTTCTTCACGAGGCTGCATCACTGAAGCAGTCGAAGATATCGACTATTTACACCCGGCGGAAAACAATCTTGGTTTTCGCTGGACGGTGTCTTCAGATCTTCAGCGACAGCAGCATCTGAAAAAATTTAAGGAGAAAGGTCAGATTGTCAGCTATCGTGTGACGTGAATATTTTAATTTTGGGAC
Source organism: Anania hortulata (assembly GCA_963576865.1). Classification (NCBI taxonomy): domain Eukaryota; kingdom Metazoa; phylum Arthropoda; class Insecta; order Lepidoptera; family Crambidae; genus Anania; species Anania hortulata. The sequence goes on along the minus strand of OY756395.1, from coordinate 21,905,996 downwards.
AATAATTGTAGAAATAGTGTTAGTTTTACCTGAAGTCTTATTAAATTCCGGCTGCACGCTTAACGTGGTTTTAACTAAAATTTGTTTTTTTGGCTAATAACTTCCTAGTACTGCAACTTTTTCAAAATTTTTCTTCGTAGATATCATTTTTTAGCCTAGACAGTACTTTTGACAAAAACTCGTGACCATAGCTTTTAAAATAAAAAAGTAAATTTCAAAATATTATTACGTAAACGCAAAAAAGGAAAAATTTTGCCTTCGGCCGGATTTAATTCGATTTTAAATATAGTTACAAATAAGTTAAAAATAATTTCTTTTATGATCTAGATAGGTAATCTCATAGGCTATAAGAATATACACAGTAATCCCGCGCGTACCCCATAGTTACGCTACAATAAGTGGGAATACGGGAAGAGGGAGCGTAAAATAGTGGAAATTATTATAAAATTCTATGTTAATGTTGACTAAAAATTAAGAAATTAGTGTACAAATATTGTGTTAGATGTTAAATAGTTGTGATTAAATTGGATCTATAATTTAAGCAAGAAAAAATATTTTTAGGACTAATATTTATATTTTTAATTATCAAAATTGTAAAAAATTTCTTGCAATCTCAAAACTTCCCGACTCGATAAGGGTGGTTTCTTATCAACCCTTATCCCTAAATTTTTGACTGGATTGCAGATTAACCGTTTAATAACGTACCAGGATAGATTTAAGATTTTTAAAGTATATTTTAATATTTGTTTTGCCCAAAAAACCCCCCTTTTTTACCGCTAACGCAACTTTCGCCCCTTATTTGTCGAGAGGGTCGGTTGGGAAAGGGTCGTTTTTGGCACGCTTCGAAAGGGTAACTCAAAGCCTATCTAGATCAGAGGCCAGAATCCACGCGACATAAAAAACAAAAAAGTTAGGGACCATAAACGGGACACAGGTAGTGCTCGGCCCGGTTGAATTTTTTCTAAGTCCCAGTTTTTAAAACTTGGAAAAAATTTTAAAAATCTGTAAATCGGGTCCTAGTTGTTCAATCTTGACGGGGTTTGCCCTACAAGGCCCGGGGTGGACAAGAGTACATGCCGGCATAGGGATAGGGTCCTAGCTAGTTTTTTTTTTCAAAAAATATTTTTAGTCAAAATTTTCTAAGTCCCCAGGACTTAGAAAACTTTTTAGAGGAACCGCTAATTCAAAGTCCATAAATCGGGTATCGACAGTCCAAACTTAACGCGGTTTTCGGAGCAAAGCTTGGAGTGGCGCGGAGTACCCCACTGAATAGGATATAAAGCTCTGGGCAGATTTTTTGGAAAACATTTTCGGCGTAAATTTTCTAAGTCCTAAATTCGTAAAAACTACAAAAATCTTCTAAAATCAATAAATCCAGTTACAGCTACCCAAATTTGACGGGGTTTGTTTTATATAGCCCGGATTGACGGGGAGTACCGGACTGAGTGCCAGAAAGGCCTGTAGGTCAAAATTTTCAAAAAAATTTTTTCGGCTTAAAAATTTTCTAAGTGTCTGGTTTATGAGAATTGGCTAAGTCCAGTGAAAATTTTTAGAAAACGCTAAATTCCACAGCTTTGGAACCAGACCTCAGATTTCGAAACGGTTTTCGATCGGGGATCTGGAATAGGGAGTAGCATCGGATAGGGTACTTCCTGGACCACCTTAATCTGACCCCTAACCTGACGTCGGGATCTGGCTAAGTCCCAGTTATAAATTTTAGAAAATCTTTTAAAATCTATAACTCGGGAACCAGACCTCGGAGCTCGGCGGGGTTTTCGGTCGGAGACTTGGGACAGGCAGGAGCCTTAGACTTAGTAGAGACGGGGGCTCTAGGTAGAGTTCAAAAAATTTTTTTTGGACTCTGACATTACTGTGGCTGGGGAAGAAGAGAGAGTAGAGCTGATAGATAACTCTATCATACACCCTTAGTCTATTGACTCTACGTAGAGCAAAATTTTTCTTGAAACTTTTCTAAAAAGATAGGATCGGCGTGTTTTGAGCCCCGGACAGTGGTAGAGGCCACCAAACTGACCGGACTCTACATAGAGTCGAAGTAGAGTTTTATCTACAATTACTAGACACTTACCTGCGGAACATCTGCAACACCGGAGCACCTCTGCTGGCTGGCTGGTACGATAGCGCGCGATCTGAAACAAAATAAAAATATTTTAGTAAATAAAATTAAAAAATTCCTGGCGTTGAAACTCTTTTATTTCAAATTGAAATTTGTTTATATTTTTTTTGTGTTATTGTGTTATTGTGACTACTGTGCCTTTTGACCAGTAATCTTAGATTAGGATTTTACGTAGTTCTTTGAACTTGATTTATTTTTACTTTATTTTATCTTTATATACAACAAGACAAGGCTCACCCCAATATGTACCTAGCTCGCACCCCATCCAAAAAGGGAGCGATGACGACCCCCCCCACGTCTCCAGAACTTCAAGCTGACACGGAGAAGGCAGGACCTTCCCACACGTCACCAAAACAAACCTCCAATGTGAGGCGCAGCATAGGGGAGTGGGAGGGCGGAAAGGTAGAGCCCAGACCCTGCCCATCGACTGAACATGGGCACTCACCAAAAAAGCTTGTCCCGGGACAGACGACTGCAGCGACGCAGAAGACCAAAGTCAAGCCGACACCCCCTCAGGACGCAAAGGCCGCGACGACGACACGCCGAGTTTCAGCCGAAACGTTCACGGTATCGCCGGGGCCGAGAGCAGGACCAGCTAAAACCACCGATAGAGTGAGCCAGGCCAGGGGCTGGCTTCAGAAGGCGAAGACGCATATTGGCGACTCTCGCAACCTGAGGGCAGACCTGAAGGTCGGGATTACTCTAGCGGTGGAGAAGCTTTATCAACTCGTGAAGGAGTCAGCTGTGGCAACTGTACCTGAAACAGAAGGCAAAGCAGATGTGAACTCAGGGAAGGGGCAGAAGGAAGGGGCAAAGGAGAAAGTGACAGTTCGGGAAAGGACAGGAGTATTAGACCAAGAGGGAATTGAACTAGAAAGGAAAGAACTTATGAAAATGATAAAGGAGCAAGGTGATAAAATCGACAGAACGAGCAATGAAATGGGAAAATTGAGAGAGGCCATCCTATTGCAGCAGGAGTCCATCAAGACGCAAACATACGCCAACGTAGCAGCAGGACCGATCGTCAGACCAGCGGAGAGGAAGACCGCGCTTCACTCTATTGTTATAGAGTCGAAGAACGAGTCCGATTCTGGTGACGAGGTTATGAAGCGCGTTAGAGAAGCAGTGAACGCAAAGGATGGCTGGGTTACTGTGGAAAGGGTCCGAAAGGTTAAAGATAAGAAGGTGATCCTCGGATGCAGAACCGTAGAGGAACGCGAGAGAGTCAGACAGCGACTCCAAAGTGCTTCAAACAACCTTCACTTCGAGGACATGAAGAACCAGGACCCCATGGTGATCCTCAGGGACGTTTTTTCAAGCCACAGCGATCAAGACCTGCTGACGGCACTGAGGAACCAGAACGGGGGGGTTTTTCGGGGCCTCGATGAGAAGGACAACCGCGCTGAAATTAAGTTTAAGCGCAAAGCAAGGAACCCAATATTGAACCACGTCATATTAAGGGTATCTCCACAGGTATACAACCGGCTGATGGAGAAAGGAGCAGTGCATATCGACATGCAGAGAGTGCGAGTAGCAGACCAATCCCCACTTGTCCAGTGCTCTACGTGTCTGGCGTACGGGCATGGGAGGCGGTTTTGTAAGGAGACTGTACCGAAATGCACACACTGTGGAGGCCCGCATATGAGAACAGAGTGCGCCGATTGGCTGGCAGCAGCAGCGCCGACGTGCTGTAACTGCGCAGCAGCCAAACTAGAACAGACAGAGCACAACGCCTTTAGCTCAGAGTGCCCAGTGCGCAGGAAGTGGGAGGCACTGGCACGGGCCAAGGTTCAATATTGCTAAGGTGGTTCCAACGCGTTCCGGGGCAGGCGCCCCCACCAGATGTTATGCAGTGGCCCAGGCGAACCTACAGCGCAAGCAACTTGCAACGACCGAACTCATGGTGGAGGCCAGCAAACGCAAATTGGCGTTTGCGCTAGTCCAGGAACCCTATGTGGGCGGGGTGAGAAGAATGAAGGACTACCGTGGGGCGAGAGTCTTCCAGAACGCAGCAGTAGGAGATGGGACTGTGAAGGCGGCGATAGTCGTCTTTGATGGCGAGCTCGACGTCACACAGTGCCCGAAACTCACTAGCGACAATATAGTCGCAGTGAGGATCCGAACCAGCGCCTGGGAAATCGCGGCGGTGTCCTTCTACTTCGAACCAGACCAACCCATTGGGCCATACCTGGAACAGCTGAGGAAGGTCGTAGAGGAGCTGGGCCCAAGATTACTGCTGATTGGCGGAGACAGCAACGCCAAGAGTACCTGGTGGGGCAGCATCGTAGAAGACCACAGGGGCGTAGAAATGTCCGGGACCCTGGAAGAGTCTGGATTACAGGTACTCAACAGAGGTGATACACCAACTTTCAACACCGTGAGGGGTACAAAGGTGTACACTAGTCTAGTAGACATAACAGCCTGTACAGAAGATCTGTTAGATCTGGTCGATAACTGGAGGGTAGACCAGGAGATGACGAGCTCCGACCACAATGCCATAACCTTCGACATAAAACTCCGCCGAGATAGAGGACTGAGAGTCCAAAGGACGACTCGTCTCTACAACACCAAGAAGGCAAAATGGGATCTCTTCGATAGTACTTTGCTAGAGGCCAAGTTTCAAAAAGGTATAAACGTGGACAAAATTAACACCCTAACGAACAAAGTCCAAATCGAAAAATTCGTCATAGACTATACGGAGGCCATAACAACAGCGTGTAAGACCAGCATACCAGCAAAGAAAAGTACGGAAGTACTTAAGATCCCATGGTGGAATGAAGAGCTCGCCAGGCTGAAAAAAGCTACCACTACCTTCAGGCGTAAGATCAGAAATGCGGCACCGCACCGCAGAGATATAGTGGTAGCTGAGTACCTGAAAAGAAAAGAAGAATACGAGTGCCAAGCCAAGAAAGCCCAAATCGACAGCTGGAAAGAGTTCTGCAGTAAACAAGACCGAGAAGGCCTATGGGAGGGGATATACAGAGTGATAGGCCGGACCGCCAGGAGAACAGAAGATATGACCTTAACCAAAGAAGGAGCACACCTGAACCCAACAGAATCGGCGAACTTACTGGCGGAGACTTTCTACCCACAAGACCTGGAGGAAACTGACAATGAACACCATCGCTGGACTAGAGAAGCAGCGAAGTCGGTAAACGTACTTTGTCATGATGAACAACATGACCCACCGTTTACCCAGATGGAGCTAAAGACCGCGATGGGGAGTTTCAATCCAAAGAAGGCCCCGGGAGCGGATGGTTTCACAGCAGACATCTGCAGCCGAGCTATCCACCAGGACCTGGACGCTTTCCTTGCCCTGTTCAACAAGTGCTTACTGATCGGGCACTTCCCGGACATCTGGAAGGAGGCCACAGTCGTGGTATTGAGAAAACCGGGCAAGGATGACTATACGAACCCCAAGGCATATAGACCGATAGGTCTTTTGCCGGTATTGGGGAAGGTCCTGGAGAAGATCATAGTAGCAAGGATGAAATGGCATCTAGTACCGAGGTTTAGTACTCGCCAGTACGGTTTCATGCCCCAGAAAAGCACCGAGGACGCCCTCTATACACTAATACACCGCATCAAGGGTAAGATTGAGCTGAAGAAGCTGGTAACCCTAGTGTCATTGGATATAGAGGGGGCCTTCGATAGCGCCTGGTGGCCGGCAATCAGAGTCCGTCTGGCTGAGGAAAAGTGCCCGGTGAATATCAGGAGGCTACTGGATAGCTACCTGGAGCGCAGAAAAGTCAGTGTAAGATTCGCCGGGGAAGAAGCGGAGAGAAATACGACCAAAGGATGTGTGCAAGGGTCAATCGGCGGTCCAATTCTGTGGAACCTTTTGCTGGACCCTTTACTACAGGAACTGGAGAGCAGGGGACACTACGTCCAGGCTTTTGCCGACGACGTAGTGATGCTTTTCGACGGTGAAACGGCAACAGAGGTGAGCATGCAGGCGAATGCGGCCCTGGAGTATGTGCAACAGTGGGGAACCCAAAATAAATTGAAGTTCGCACCACATAAGACCTATGCGATGGTCCTCACCAGGAAGTTGAAATATGACACTCCGCGCCTGATGATGGGGGGGACTGACATCGCCCTCTCGAAGGAAATTAAGATACTAGGGCTCACGATAGACGACAAGCTGACGTTCAATCTGCATATAGCCCATCAGGCCAAAAAAGCTTTAGAGGTGTACAAACAGCTGTCTAGGGCTGCAAAACTTAATTGGGGTTTACACCCAGAAGTGATAAAATTAATTTACGTCGCGACTGTAGAGCCTGTCATAATGTACGCGGCGGCAGCGTGGGCCCCGGCGGTCGGGAAGATTGGAGCCCAAAAAATCCTGAACTCAATACAAAGGGGTTTCGCACAAAAACTGTGCAAATCATACCGGACAGTCTCCCTACACTCGGCGCTGACTCTGGCGGGGATACTACCTCTCGACCTCAGAATACAGGAGGCAGCCGCCCTGTATGAGACGAAGAGAGGGTCATCCCTTCCAGAGCTAGGAGACAGGGAGACCGAGAGCCCGGTGAGATTTGCTGATACTCCACACCCGGCCAAGCACGCGGCTATTGGTTTCGAATGCCTGGTGGACCAAAACCTAGTGGACAGGAACAACGTACAGGAGGTGCGAATTTTCACCGACGGCAGCAAAATCGAGGGGAAGGTTGGGGCCGCACTTTCCATTTGGAAAGGTGAGGCCGAAATCCGGAACCGAAAATTTTGTCTGACCGAGTACTGCACCGTCTACCAGGCGGAACTGCTGGCCGCGTGCATGGCAACACGGGTGACCTTGGAGAGGAAAGAGAGGAGCTATGGCATTTACAGTGATTCGATGGCCACTTTGGAAACAGTCGCAAACCATAGCTCTTTTCACCCCCTTGCCGTCGAGATCAGGGAAAACCTGCAGAAAGCTCTTATCCAGGGCAAAGATGTCTCTCTGTTCTGGATAAAGGCACACGCGGGTCTCCCTGGAAACGAACGAGCCGATGAGTTAGCCAAGGAGGCTGCTTTAAATTTAAAAAAGAAGCCGGATTATGACCGGTGCCCGGTCTCCTTTGTTAAAAGGATAATACGTGCGCGCTCCATTGTTAAATGGAACGAGCGGTATAGAGCAGGGGACACCGCGTCTATCACGAAGCTTTTCTTCCCGAGCGCCGTGGATGCGTACCGCTTAGTACGCAAGATACAGCCAACAGGTTTGCTCACGCAGATTCTCACGGGACATGGTGGATTCTCCCAGTACTTGCATCGGTTCAAGTGCAGGGAGAGTCCATCATGTGACTGTGACCCAGAAATTCCCGAAAGCGTCCCCCACCTCCTAGTTGAATGCCCAAAACACGATAAACTAAGATTCGAATTGCAACAAAAAACTGGACAAAAAGTTGGCCTCGATAGCCTACATATATTGTTGAGTAACAAAGAAAGTAGAGATGACTTTATTTTATTCTGTATAAAAATATGTTCTATAGCTGTAAATAAAAATAAGGATTAGATATATAAAATATGCTATTATTATTATTGTATGTAATAAACCAATAGCATAGATAGAAATTAGAATAAGCAAAATGTTGAAGACAGAAGTAAAATGTAAAATAGAAATAAGATAATATAAAAATGAAAAAGGCCCATACTTTTAAGCTAATAATAATATAAAATGTATAATCTATAAGATGAATATAGAATATAGTAATGTAAGAAACATAAAAAGGAAACACTAAATGCTCGCAAAAGCGATAATAACCTATAATATAAGACATAAATGTACTAGATTTAAGACACTGTAGCACTTTTAATATAATAAACGGAACGACGACTATTAAAAAGAAACAAAAAAGAGAATCCCTAGAAATCTAATCCTGAACGGATATTCGGGGAACAGAGCCGCTACAAAAAAAAAAAAAAAAAAAAAAAAAAAAAAAAACCTAACCTAACCTAACCTAACCTAACCTAACCTAACCTAACCTAACCTAACCTAACCTAACCTAACCTAACCTAACCTAACCTAACCTAACCTAACCTAACCTAACCTAACCTAACCTAACCTAACCTAACCTAACCTAACCTAACCTAACCTAACCTAACCTAACCTAACCTAACCTAACCTAACCTAACCTAACCTAACCTAACCTAACCTAACCTAACCTAACCTAACCTAACCTAACCTAACCTAACCTAACCTAACCTAACCTAACCTAACCTAACCTAACCTAACCTAACCTAACCTAACCTAACCTAACCTAACCTAACCTAACCTAACCTAACCTAACCTAACCTAACCTAACCTAACCTAACCTAACCTAACCTAACCTAACCTAACCTAACCTAACCTAACCTAACCTAACCTAACCTAACCTAACCTAACCTAACCTAACCTAACCTAACCTAACCTAACCTAACCTAACCTAACCTAACCTAACCTAACCTAACCTAACCTAACCTAACCTAACCTAACCTAACCTAACCTAACCTAACCTAACCTAACCTAACCTAACCTAACCTAACCTAACCTAACCTAACCTAACCTAACCTAACCTAACCTAACCTAACCTAACCTAACCTAACCTAACCTAACCTAACCTAACCTAACCTAACCTAACCTAACCTAACCTAACCTAACCTAACCTAACCTAACCTAACCTAACCTAACCTAACCTAACCTAACCTAACCTAACCTAACCTAACCTAACCTAACCTAACCTAACCTAACCTAACCTAACCTAACCTAACCTAACCTAACCTAACCTAACCTAACCTAACCTAACCTAACCTAACCTAACCTAACCTAACCTAACCTAACCTAACCTAACCTAACCTAACCTAACCTAACCTAACCTAACCTAACCTAACCTAACCTAACCTAACCTAACCTAACCTAACCTAACCTAACCTAACCTAACCTAACCTAACCTAACCTAACCTAACCTAACCTAACCTAACCTAACCTAACCTAACCTAACCTAACCTAACCTAACCTAACCTAACCTAACCTAACCTAACCTAACCTAACCTAACCTAACCTAACCTAACCTAACCTAACCTAACCTAACCTAACCTAACCTAACCTAACCTAACCTAACCTAACCTAACCTAACCTAACCTAACCTAACCTAACCTAACCTAACCTAACCTAACCTAACCTAACCTAACCTAACCTAACCTAACCTAACCTAACCTAACCTAACCTAACCTAACCTAACCTAACCTAACCTAACCTAACCTAACCTAACCTAACCTAACCTAACCTAACCTAACCTAACCTAACCTAACCTAACCTAACCTAACCTAACCTAACCTAACCTAACCTAACCTAACCTAACCTAACCTAACCTAACCTAACCTAACCTAACCTAACCTAACCTAACCTAACCTAACCTAACCTAACCTAACCTAACCTAACCTAACCTAACCTAACCTAACCTAACCTAACCTAACCTAACCTAACCTAACCTAACCTAACCTAACCTAACCTAACCTAACCTAACCTAACCTAACCTAACCTAACCTAACCTAACCTAACCTAACCTAACCTAACCTAACCTAACCTAACCTAACCTAACCTAACCTAACCTAACCTAACCTAACCTAACCTAACCTAACCTAACCTAACCTAACCTAACCTAACCTAACCTAACCTAACCTAACCTAACCTAACCTAACCTAACCTAACCTAACCTAACCTAACCTAACCTAACCTAACCTAACCTAACCTAACCTAACCTAACCTAACCTAACCTAACCTAACCTAACCTAACCTAACCTAACCTAACCTAACCTAACCTAACCTAACCTAACCTAACCTAACCTAACCTAACCTAACCTAACCTAACCTAACCTAACCTAACCTAACCTAACCTAACCTAACCTAACCTAACCTAACCTAACCTAACCTAACCTAACCTAACCTAACCTAACCTAACCTAACCTAACCTAACCTAACCTAACCTAACCTAACCTAACCTAACCTAACCTAACCTAACCTAACCTAACCTAACCTAACCTAACCTAACCTAACCTAACCTAACCTAACCTAACCTAACCTAACCTAACCTAACCTAACCTAACCTAACCTAACCTAACCTAACCTAACCTAACCTAACCTAACCTAACCTAACCTAACCTAACCTAACCTAACCTAACCTAACCTAACCTAACCTAACCTAACCTAACCTAACCTAACCTAACCTAACCTAACCTAACCTAACCTAACCTAACCTAACCTAACCTAACCTAACCTAACCTAACCTAACCTAACCTAACCTAACCTAACCTAACCTAACCTAACCTAACCTAACCTAACCTAACCTAACCTAACCTAACCTAACCTAACCTAACCTAACCTAACCTAACCTAACCTAACCTAACCTAACCTAACCTAACCTAACCTAACCTAACCTAACCTAACCTAACCTAACCTAACCTAACCTAACCTAACCTAACCTAACCTAACCTAACCTAACCTAACCTAACCTAACCTAACCTAACCTAACCTAACCTAACCTAACCTAACCTAACCTAACCTAACCTAACCTAACCTAACCTAACCTAACCTAACCTAACCTAACCTAACCTAACCTAACCTAACCTAACCTAACCTAACCTAACCTAACCTAACCTAACCTAACCTAACCTAACCTAACCTAACCTAACCTAACCTAACCTAACCTAACCTAACCTAACCTAACCTAACCTAACCTAACCTAACCTAACCTAACCTAACCTAACCTAACCTAACCTAACCTAACCTAACCTAACCTAACCTAACCTAACCTAACCTAACCTAACCTAACCTAACCTAACCTAACCTAACCTAACCTAACCTAACCTAACCTAACCTAACCTAACCTAACCTAACCTAACCTAACCTAACCTAACCTAACCTAACCTAACCTAACCTAACCTAACCTAACCTAACCTAACCTAACCTAACCTAACCTAACCTAACCTAACCTAACCTAACCTAACCTAACCTAACCTAACCTAACCTAACCTAACCTAACCTAACCTAACCTAACCTAACCTAACCTAACCTAACCTAACCTAACCTAACCTAACCTAACCTAACCTAACCTAACCTAACCTAACCTAACCTAACCTAACCTAACCTAACCTAACCTAACCTAACCTAACCTAACCTAACCTAACCTAACCTAACCTAACCTAACCTAACCTAACCTAACCTAACCTAACCTAACCTAACCTAACCTAACCTAACCTAACCTAACCTAACCTAACCTAACCTAACCTAACCTAACCTAACCTAACCTAACCTAACCTAACCTAACCTAACCTAACCTAACCTAACCTAACCTAACCTAACCTAACCTAACCTAACCTAACCTAACCTAACCTAACCTAACCTAACCTAACCTAACCTAACCTAACCTAACCTAACCTAACCTAACCTAACCTAACCTAACCTAACCTAACCTAACCTAACCTAACCTAACCTAACCTAACCTAACCTAACCTAACCTAACCTAACCTAACCTAACCTAACCTAACCTAACCTAACCTAACCTAACCTAACCTAACCTAACCTAACCTAACCTAACCTAACCTAACCTAACCTAACCTAACCTAACCTAACCTAACCTAACCTAACCTAACCTAACCTAACCTAACCTAACCTAACCTAACCTAACCTAACCTAACCTAACCTAACCTAACCTAACCTAACCTAACCTAACCTAACCTAACCTAACCTAACCTAACCTAACCTAACCTAACCTAACCTAACCTAACCTAACCTAACCTAACCTAACCTAACCTAACCTAACCTAACCTAACCTAACCTAACCTAACCTAACCTAACCTAACCTAACCTAACCTAACCTAACCTAACCTAACCTAACCTAACCTAACCTAACCTAACCTAACCTAACCTAACCTAACCTAACCTAACCTAACCTAACCTAACCTAACCTAACCTAACCTAACCTAACCTAACCTAACCTAACCTAACCTAACCTAACCTAACCTAACCTAACCTAACCTAACCTAACCTAACCTAACCTAACCTAACCTAACCTAACCTAACCTAACCTAACCTAACCTAACCTAACCTAACCTAACCTAACCTAACCTAACCTAACCTAACCTAACCTAACCTAACCTAACCTAACCTAACCTAACCTAACCTAACCTAACCTAACCTAACCTAACCTAACCTAACCTAACCTAACCTAACCTAACCTAACCTAACCTAACCTAACCTAACCTAACCTAACCTAACCTAACCTAACCTAACCTAACCTAACCTAACCTAACCTAACCTAACCTAACCTAACCTAACCCATGGTCAACTTAGAACCTCAATAATAGACATCACTCTTGCCAGTAACCTGAATAGTATCACCGTCTCTGACTGGACTGTAGATCCCACCATCTGCACATCTACGGAACACAGAGCTATTTCATTCTGTCTGTCACTCGGCCCTTACAGGCCCACTTACAAACAAAAACTAAGTACTTTCAAGTACAACACCTCTCACACCAAGTGGGAAGAAATTAGTGAACCCTTTAGCGCTGAAATACGTAGAAATCTGCCCACGGATGTTGACTTCGAACAGATAAACGTAGACCAACTCAACAGTTACACTGACAACTTATCCTCAGCCATACAGATCGCTTGTGATAAGATCTTACCAAAGGCATCTGGCCCACCACGACGTGCTCCGTGGTGGAACGATGAACTCGCTACCCTCAAGCGATCGGTGATTCAGTCTCACCACAGACTCAGTAGAGCGGCTCGCCGTAACCGGCCCTTGGACGAACTTATAGCTGAACGTGACAGACTCAGACGTCAATACTCTGATGCCTTCTGCGCCGCATCTTCGGAGCACTTCCGAAATTTCTGCGGCAGGCAAAAGAAGGAAGACGTCTGGTCTGTCACGAACAGAATAATCAAAACCCGTCCCATGACTCATCCACCAGCCACATTACAGCTCGAAAATGGCACGTATACGAACGACTCTTCGGACACTGCTCGGGCGCTCCTCCATCAGTTCTTCCCTAATGATACCCCAGACCTTACACCCGACCAAACCAGGACTCGAACCGAGATGCATCTCCCATTAAATACCCAAGACGAACCACCATTCAATTACAATGAGATTATCGAAGGACTGAAGGGGATGAACCATAAGAGGGCGCCCGGACTGGACCACTTGACGGCTGACATATGTCTCCAGGTCGCACTCTTGTTCCCTCAGGAGATCTGTGGACTCATGAACGCCTGTTTGAGACTCAGATTCTTTCCCAAAAATTGGAAGACCGCCACCGCCAAAATTATTCCGAAGCCCGGCAAAGCAGACTATACCACCTTGTCAAGCTTTCGGCCCATTGGACTTCTGAACGTATTTGGCAAACTCCTCGAACGACTCATCACCAATAGACTCACACATCATCTAAATGTTTCAGGCCATCAACGCTCCAATCAATTTGGATTTAAAACACAAAAATCGACAGTCATCGCAATCAATAGTGCTCTCAACATCATAAACCAAGCTAAGTCCAGAGGGGAACAGGTAGTTGGCGTCTCCCTCGATATAAAAGCAGCATTTGACCGCGCTTGGTGGCCGGCTATATTTGGACGATTAAGAGACGCTAACTGCCCCCAAAACATGTACCAGCTCCTCTTAAGCTATGTTGAAGACCGGGAGATACTCATACAGTTCGCTGATAGCAAAGTATCGAAATTCATGTCCCGTGGCTGTGTACAGGGCTCCGTAATTGGTCCTACTTTATGGAACCTGATCCTCGATCAGCTTTTACTTATGCCTATGCCTGACGGGTGTCACCTTCAGGCATACGCGGACGACGTTTTGCTCATCTGTCACACCAAAACAATCCCTGAATTAGAAAGCATCACAAACCAGACACTGGAACGGATCTCCAATTGGGGCGAGGGAGTCAAATTGGAGTTCGGACCATTAAAAACACAAATAATTGCATTCACACCTAAAGCCAGTAAAAGTAAAATCCGCATGAACAATCAAATTCTTAAATTCTCAAGCCACATCAAATATCTTGGTATCATCATAGATGACAAACTTCGCTTTATTAAACATGTCGACCACATTATAGAAAAAGTAAAACTGCTTCACAACAAACTTTCCATTTTCATTCGTCCGACGTGGGGCATCAGTCCCGAGAATGTTCGGATAATATACCAGCACGTCATCGAGCCAATCGTCTGTTACGGTGCAGGAATTTGGTTCCCTGCACTACAGCATAAATACATTCACCAAAGGCTCCTATCCTTACAAAGGTTCTTCGCCATTAAGGCCATTCAAGGCTTTCGTACTGTAAGCACCGCTGCCTCGATAACACTAGCCCAGTTTACGCCTCTTCCTGATAAGGTGGCGGCTATAGCCGATATAGAAACATCAAAGCTCCTGGGCACTTCGTCGTTTTTGCCGGATGATGTCCCGATCGAGACACCCTGTCCACCGTCCGAGCTCCTTCACCCCTCCGAAAGAATAGGCATCGAGTTTGCGGAGATTGCCTCTGCCACAGAACTCTCTCGGAGGACAGCCAACAACTCCTGGCACATTTACACGGACGGCAGCAGGCACGATGATAGGGTTGGTGCTGCATTCATTGTCTTCGACTCTGCTGGTCAGCGGGGGGCAGTCGTGAAGCTAAAACTTCACGACTGCTGCTCTGTTTTTCAGGCGGAGCTCTTTGCTATTAAGAGGGCGTGTGACTACATAATTCAACACAATACTACACCTGTTACCATCCTCTCCGACTGCAGATCTGGATTACAAGAACTACAGAACTGTAATACAAACAATCGTCTCGCCGTAAGCATACACAAACTACTTCGCCAAGCCCGAACATCCGGACTATCCATCGAGTTCGCGTGGGTCAAGGCCCACGTCGGACTCGAAGGAAACGAAGCCGCCGACATGGCGGCAAAGCACGCAGCGTTGCTGCACAAATCCCCGGACTTTCTCTACATCCCTGTGAGCCATATCAAGCTGCGCAATAAGCAAAAATGCATCGAAGCGGCAGAAGGTCTCTACACTGATCCCAATAAATGCGTTTACACTCGAACAATCCTCCCTGACTTTAAATCAATGTCAGAATATTTATCAAAAATCAAGCCTACCTTTGCTATCACACAATTGCTTACAAACCACGGCTATCACAGGGAATATCTCACTCGCTTCCGAATTGTCACAGTGGACACCTGCCCCTGTGACAACAACACAATCCAGTCATGGAAGCATCTTCTGGAAAACTGCCCCCGATTTGGAATCAAACGCCACGACCACGTCTCCACCTGTAACTTACTAAATATCAATCCCTTCAATTTATCCGAAATCATAACGAAAGAAACATCTATAAATACATTCCATAACTTCATAACGCACATCGTGCAAAACCTTAAAGACTTCAATAAACAGTCTAACACAATTCCCTAAAAGTCTTACTTAACTCCACTAAAATGAACACACTGTTGTGTTCGCGAGAGTAACCCATTCGCTCCGCGAGCTCAACATAATATTGTTGAATTCTATTTTAAAAAAAAAAAAAACCTAACCTAACCTAACCTAACCTAACCTAACCTAACCTAACCTAACCTAACCTAACCTAACCTAACCTAACCTAACCTAACCTAACCTAACCTAACCTAACCTAACCTAACCTAACCTAACCTAACCTAACCTAACCTAACCTAACCTAACCTAACCTAACCTAACCTAACCTAACCTAACCTAACCTAACCTAACCTAACCTAACCTAACCTAACCTAACCTAACCTAACCTAACCTAACCTAACCTAACCTAACCTAACCTAACCTAACCTAACCTAACCTAACCTAACCTAACCTAACCTAACCTAACCTAACCTAACCTAACCTAACCTAACCTAACCTAACCTAACCTAACCTAACCTAACCTAACCTAACCTAACCTAACCTAACCTAACCTAACCTAACCTAACCTAACCTAACCTAACCTAACCTAACCTAACCTAACCTAACCTAACCTAACCTAACCTAACCTAACCTAACCTAACCTAACCTAACCTAACCTAACCTAACCTAACCTAACCTAACCTAACCTAACCTAACCTAACCTAACCTAGTCGCACACCGTCCGCCGCCGCGAACGCCACGTTTCTGCGACGCTCCGTTGTCTTTAAATCGCAAAAATAGTCTTTTTACGTCTAAATACAGTGTAATGTATATCAAAAGACGCGTAATTTTACCCCAGTGACGATCCCGCAAACCGCGTGAAAATCGGACTTACGGTTCTCGAGTTATCGGCCGAAAACCGCTAAAATCAGTGACTTGTGACACTAAATTGTGAACGCTGCCCGATCTGTCGCGACGACACCCCAGTTTTTGTACACGCTTCGACGCGCCACATCACCCTCCAACTGCCTGCGAAATTTGGGATTTTTTCCGGCTCAATTGGATGAGTTATCAACCATAAACCACACCGAGCCCCCAAGTCAACTTCGCAGCCGGAGCTGGTACCACCACAAGCGCTACTGGGATCGACGCGGACCATCACCCCCATCACTCTCCAGGTTTCAGACTGGAAATCGCATCACCAGAAGCTTAGTTGTCGACGTTTTACTGCTGGACTCAACACAACCTGAACTTCGCTGAAGATTATCTCGCAGTCTTCAGCGACAACCACCTCCTGAAAAATTTGTGAAGATAGCTGGAAGCTTCCTCTTTCCAGAGGTACCAATTTTAGATTTTTAAGTGCAATAGTTTAGTTTTTATTAGCATTTTCCTTCGAGTAGTCATTTTAAAGTCCATCCAGTGTTGCCAATTTATGCTATTTTCAGTTATAACTTTAGTTTCAGCACATATTTACTTAATTTCTCTTCGCTAAAGTTAGTTTTATATCTTTCCACAACATCCCTGAAAATTTCAGCCAGATTCATTCACAAACAAAAAAGTCGATTTCAAAATCGAATTACGTAACCGCGCGGCAAATTCAAATCGCCTTATCACTACGGATTTTTATCGGCTAAATTTTATAAACATGTCTTCGTCGGACGGGGAAGAGTACGATGGTGACTACGGGGACCTTACCGCCTACCTCTCCCCGTATGGTGGGTCACCCACCCCCTCTGACAACACCCTTAAATCTGGTAGATCCGGTAGAACCACGAGATCTGGTAGGTCTGGCAAGACTGGCAAGACCACATACCGCCCGGTCTCCAAAGCTAAGCATTCCAGCCTCAGCCAGGAACACCACTCCACTCCATCCATTTCCACAGCCACTACACAACCACAACCGGCTGCCAAGCAGCCTTTCGACTACGAGGGAGCCCTCCTCAAGGGAGCCCTCAGCATGCTAGACCGCATCAAGTACTGTGTGGCACAATGCGGGCGTGGTATGAAAAAGGAGTACCGCGACGAGATCAACGAGAATGTGGGCGGTCTGAAGCGTTACGTTACGGGCACACCACCGCCCTGCTTCACAGATAAAACATCTAAGGACGCGGCCCCTGGCATCGACCAGGTGCGGCAGGCGGTTCGCGAGGAGCTGGCCATGGCCAGTGCCCCCAGTCCTGAGACCATCAGGGAGACTGTCAGGGACTGCGTCCGGTCTGAAATTCGCAATGCGCTGCGCACACCTAGCACGCATTCTTCGGCCCCGGGTTTACTTACCTATGCTGAGGCTACCGCACGCCCCACCCCACCTAAGCCCCAAGGCGGACACATTCTCGTTGTGACCAAGACAGGGGACCCCCCAGCCACTAAAGACGAAATAAATAAGATCTGGAAAGATAACATCTCTTTCAAAACCTCCACCTTTGCACCCGCCCGCATTCAGACCATTCATAATAATCGTCTAAGGGTAGAATTCGACACACTCGAGCAGCGGGACGAAACCGCGGAACGCCTCGCCTCCAATTCTGCCCTTACGGCGAAAAAACTTAATAAGTTACAGCCTATGGTGATCCTTAAGGGCATCGCACGCGACACCAACAAAGACGAGCTTGCCGACATTCTACTCGGCCAGAACCCCACAATCACTAAGGCCTTTAAAGCTGATACAGACATCACCGTGAAATTCACGAAAAACAACCGTCGCAACCCCGGCCTCTACAACGCTATACTTATGGTCACACCTCCCATATGGGAGGTAATGACTAAACTAGGACGCGTAAACATAGACCACCAACGTGTATCCGCTAGTGACTATTGCCCTCTACTTCAATGCCACCGCTGCCTGCAGTATGGACACCTACGTTCCAAATGTCGCACTGAAACCGAAGCTTGCTCACACTGCGCATCCACAGAACACTCATTTATAGACTGTCCAGCTAAAAATAACAAGAACGTAGTGAAATGCCACAACTGCGCCAAAGCTGGTAAGCCCGCCAGCCACTCAGCCACCTCACAAAACTGCCCGCTGCACATCATTATGACCGAGCGCACCCGCGCCCGGACCGACTACGGTAATTAATTAATAAATTCATCTTTTATTTTACACATCATACACATTACACTTATCATTACACATACACTTTCACTACATAACACTCACCCTTGACACTTTTTACACTCATAACATCTCATCATTTACATACATACATAAATCCGCTCACCCTTGACACTTTGTGCACTATCGACTCTGTCCCCTCACTATCATCGTATCCATTGTTCTCGCGGTAATAGTGCGGTGACTTACTCGACTTTCGTGCTAGTGCTGACCCATATCGGACGCCCCACTTAGGGGGCGCTCCCTATAGGAGTAATGGATGACAACATACAATTTTCACTTCACATCTATACACATTCTAACACATTCTAACAATCATTATACACACTTAATATATAAAATAATTGAAAACTCACTTAATTAAAACATTCACATTACAACTGTTATTTAAATATCTAAACATAATTTAAATTAATTAAACGCCTACAATACTCATACTACATATAAACACACTCAAATTCACTGTATCTATTAGTTATAACATTATTAACATTGCATCACCAACACATAATCATTCTCATCCACTTGGGTACGTCCACATACATACACTACACAACTTTATAATAACTTATAAGTAAACATTTAAATATTTTATTTATACTCTTATATTTTATCTGCCCCCACCAAACGCTCACTCTTGACACTTTTGTGCCACTTGTCGACACTCATCTCGACTACATCCCAACACTAGCCAGTCCTTATCATTATACCACGTGACATAGAAAAATCGAGTTTTAACTAACTTCTTGTACATTTTCTTTAAATCTCTATTCATTAACATGTTCACGGATGTTTTGCACACTGTTTTCATACCTCACTCACTAATTTCCATGCGCTTTTACTCACTTTTCATCACCTCGATTTGCTTCATACAAATAAGCCACGCCCCAAGCCCCGCCCACTCATTATTACTGAAATACCGTATTTTATCACCTAAAATTATCACATTATTGTTCACCTATGTCTAAGTAACCACTTCTATATAATACTTATGCCAATATGTCTCTCATTCACCGGCAAACGGGCCTTTTAGTTGTAAACATACTTTTCCTCATTACTCACGATTCACAAGACTTATGATTATGATACTCACAATAGTAAGCCTTCAGGTCAATACCTTTCATTTGACACCCCATTCTCCTATTTTAAACACCCCTGCGTCCTTAAATTTACATCTCAAATTCACGGAACGTCAGCGTAATAACACCCTTGAAAATTAGAAAAAACTCGAATCTCTGTCTATTACCTACCTCATACCTTACTCTATTAGTCAATAATCTATCTTTTAACATTACTATCACATTTTACAAAACAACTTCCTCTCTAACCTCATACACACAAACATCACCTTTACGACGCTTTTACAGCCCAACGACTTACGCTTTGCATTAACTACTCACACAAATCGCTAATTATACTCTCCATCTACACCTCCACACAATCATAATATTGTAAACACATTCACAACATCTATTTCATAGTTTACTCAATACATCCCACACAACATTAAGCCCTCATTCCGTATTTTACACCTATTTGTCCCATTCATTTACTCGACGACTCCTCACACGCCACCTATACCACTTTCAACACACCACTCGCCGTACAAAACTTTACTCAACGTAGTTCACACTTAGCACGTCACAAGCACGCTTTTACACCTCATAGCACAACCCAATAGCTTCAGTTTCACTGACGCTTCACACAGATGTCACTAGATATGCACACACCAATACACATACAAACATTACACATCACGCCCGTCACACAATATACACTATCACCCTATATTTTATTGATTTATAATTAATACGCCATCACTTTCCACATAATTTACACACTTTTAAACTTCACACTCCACCTTCATCTCGCGAATTCAGCGCCCCCAGCGGCAATTGACACTCAACACCTACCACTCTATTTAATAGCTTCAACACAGATGCCGCCTCTATCCTTTCTTTGAACATTGACACCTTTACTTATACAAAACACGTAAACACTTGCAACCTCCTATCGTATTATATCTTAACTCTCAATTTTTAATTCACATAATTAACGTCATCTGCAACATTATTAAACATCAAATCTCACGCCCGTAGCGCCATCTGACCACACTAATCATAACAACTCGTCCCTGCGGATTTACCGCCTCTAGCGCTCGCCCAACACACTTTACACTTTAGTACACTGCACTCCACAACTCAACAACTTACATAGATGTCACTAGTTTTGCACACATTAATAGTTAGACACACACATCAATTACCAATGATTTATAATATCAATCAACAATCATATCTATCAATTCATTAAACCACACTACAACCTACTACACAATCGCACATTATTCAAATAGTAACATTAACTTCATACCTTTACGCGAACCCAACGCCCCTAGCGGAAACTCTGTATATTACATACAATCACTCGTCTACTAATAACTTCGACTTAGTTGTCACCTCACACATACAATGTAACAAATATTGTACGAACATACTCACAGTATCATCTCTTAATTACTTAACATTCTCCTCTTCGATTAATTCACGATTCTATTGTTATCACATAATAATCACCACGCGCACTTACTTATGCTTTCAGCGCCACCTTTTTCCACATCACAAAACGCACATTGCGGATTTACCGCCTCTAGCGCTCACATAACACAACACCCACCACACCGCTTTCCACACACACAGTTTTGCCACTCTCTAACAGATGCCGCCTCACTCGCGTACACAACCTACATTCACACGATATAATTTTGATATTTGCATTGTAAATAATCATCAGCCGACACTAAAACATACTTTATTAATTAATTACTTGTCATGGTTAAGTAATCACATACATATCACGCTGCAATCGGTTTCGATGCGACATAATATCTAGGTGCACATAGCGCCACTTCGTATAGCATGGCAAACTTGTTCCCGAGTCTTAGCACGCCTGTTCGGGCTGCCACGAACCCCGTGGCGCTAGTCATTCTATCTCCCACCAGAGGTCGACCGTATACTCACAATAATTACGTAAGTTATTCTAGCCATTATTTTGATACATTAATTGCATCAGCCTCTTATTGATAAACTAATCATATATTGCGATGGGGCATAAGTCAACCGAAAACTTATCCCCATCCATTTTAAATTTTAACTTTAATTGTATCTATGTTATCGCATCAATCACACATATTATTACGCAACTAGTCTTATAAATTATCACCAGAGGTCGACTACAAACATTACAAATTCGCATAATAACACAATATTCCCTTGCTGTCACCGTTAAACATTGTACATACTCTCATCATTTATCTTTAATCACCCACTAATATACTTTTACTTGATCAACTCACCTATTAATAGACACTACATACTAATTATTACACGACGTGCTCAAACTCACGCTCGCAGCGCCATCTTTTCACACCACAAAACTTACGTCGCGGATTTAACGCCTCTAGCGCACACATTACACAACACTCATCATTCCGCCTTCCACACACACAGTTTTGCCATTTCCTAACAGATGCCGCCACACTCGCGGATAAAATTAAATTTTGTAACTACCATGAACCTCGCGACCTCAGTACCGCTGCCCCGCACTAGGTGGCGCAGTCTCGGTTAACATTTACGTAATTCGATTTCAATTTCAACTTTTATATACTTATCAAATTTAAATTTCTAACACTGCTAATTTAATATTATCAGTGCACAACTTAATAATATACAACTACTTTGACAATAGCTTATCTCCTTCTACTCTATTTTGCACCTAGTTTACTTTAAATTTTCCTTAGACTTTGTTATTAATTCAAGCTCTTATCTCGCTACCAATTTGACTTCTTTATACACGAATAAGCTCTCTCATCCTAGAACTACTATGGATATACTCCTTTTCTCTCTGTCTTGTTACCATATTGATCTATTCTTATAATTACTCAACTGCTGATTTAATTAATATTTAAGCAAAATAGCATAATTACGACACACTGATTGCTCTACTAGTATTACTTCATTATAGTCTCGACTGATTTAATTATACTAGCCTACGCACTAAATGTTAGTACATAATTTTATTGTAATTCTAACACCATATCAGGCTTGTAGCCAACAGCCTCTGTATATAAACCACTCATACTGTAATTTCTAAGTTTAGTTTATTAGTTACTCAAACTGTATAGCCACATTTGTACATAACTGTACATTGCTTACTGTATATAATCTACTTAGTTCTAATTTAGCTTTACTTTCTAATTTATCACTGTACATAGTTTATATAATTAACATTACTTGTCACAACTGTCTGCGCTCTACGCACTACTTTTGTACAAGTATTTGTTACATTGAAATACTCACATCCCAATTGTTTATTATTGTTTTAATAATGTATATAGCTTTGCCGAATATCAACTCTATACATAGAGTACATTATATCTAAGCAACTTATAATTTAGATTTAACTACTTTACTAGACTAAGTTAATGATTACATTCTTTCTTTCTCTCTGATAACTAATTTTAACTGTGAATCATGGCAGTTTCAAACTTCTAACTTGCGAATCTGAAAATTGAAAATTATCATACAAACAAATCTCACTAAATTTTCAAATTTCAAAATTTTGTAATATTGTTCCTACCATATAGCTCTACTCTTTTTCGCATTTTGTCACATAATAAACTACACAGAGAAAAAGTTATTTAATAATTAAAATCAAAATTTTTCAGAAAATTCTGAAATTTGGCAGACTTATTCTTTACATATAGGCTTAGTCTTTTTCATACTCTGAATAAAATTAAAAGCTATGTATAAAAAGTTATCAACGAAAAATCCGAATTTATTGTTTTTGATATTGTACAAATACCTAAGTTAATCCGAGCAACTAATTTTGCTCTTACGGCTACTCATGCCTCATTGCCATCATATAATTTTAAGTTTAGTTGATTATACTCACTTGCTACACTGTATTTTGACCAATAATAATCTTTAAATGTAAAGCAACATGAAAAAAAAAAAAAAAAAAAAAAAAAAAAAAAAAAAAAAAAAAAAAAAAAAAAAAAAAAAAAAAAAAACCTAGAATTACTCAACTACTCTGTTGCTTAGTTTAATACTTAGTTCTTAAGAAACAAACAGTCTCTATCCGACTTATTACTTTTTACTAATATATTTTACTCATTGTATTTACTATTTTATCTCGATACGTTATTATTGAAATAAATAAATTTCAATATACTTCTGTTTTGCCTCAGGCAAATTGGGATGGTGTATTTCAATAGCACCGCCCGGTTGAAAACCTAAGTTGCTATTACGAAAACAAATAGGCTCATCACACTCTTAACATTATATCCCTCTTCTTAAACATACATTCTTAATATATTTGGTGCAGGACGTAAAACATAGCGATCACTCCAAATATATACTGTTATATTACTTAACTGCCCTGGAAAACAGTAACATTGGGCCAATTAAAACTGAAAAATCTTGTAGTACATTTATTTCAAAAAAAAAAAAAAAAAAAAAAAAAAAAAAACCTAACCTAACCTAACCTAACCTAACCTAACCTAACCTAACCTAACCTAACCTAACCTAACCTAACCTAACCTAACCTAACCTAACCTAACCTAACCTAACCTAACCTAACCTAACCTAACCTAACCTAACCTAACCTAACCTAACCTAACCTAACCTAACCTAACCTAACCTAACCTAACCGGGAGCAATGTGGGATACCTCCTCGTGGTGCTACCTGGGCAACGTCCGTGCGCACGGAGCGTGCGGGCGGCTGAATTCCCACCAGCGCGGTGACGCTCGCCCATAGGCGCCTAAGGCGACTAGCGGGCCCACCGGGCGACCCGTAATCCCTCAATGGAGAGGGGGCGGGGACCGCAAGGTCACGACAGGAAAGTCTTTAAAACCATGGAGGGTGAAGGCGGGGCAGCTGCGCCCGGAAGCAGCGTAGAAAGACATGGACGTAAGTGTAGATAAAAATTCTCTCCAGGCCGGTAACGTCGCGGGATGCGACGCACAATCCGGACCTGCCCTTTTCAGGGCGGGAAAGCCAGTCGTATCTGGGGTTGGCCCCTGTTTACCTTGCGCCACTGTGTCTTTGGACCGGTCGCCACCGGACGCGTCCGAGGCGTTTGTAGGAGAAAGGGATGAGGTCCACCAGGGCCAAGACTCCCACGACCGCGGGAGTTCCGCGATGAAGACGCCACAACCGTCTTTCGGGTCCCGGCTCAAAGGAATGTTCGGCAGTACAAAATTGACTGCTGCTCCCACTGCAACAACATCTGCAGTTATGCCGGAGGAAAACGTCGCGCTCATCAGCGACGATGACGAGTACGATAGCGGAGAAGAATTTCGGTCGTTCGATTGTGCTTTTGACGACCCTAACTCCCTATTCGAACACCTCGACCAGCAGCTGGACACTGCTATCCAGCAATCTGGGTACAGCCTACGCTCGCGTAATGTCACCCGCGCGAAAACCCCGGAAAGAGACGACAAGCCTGACTCTAAGACACTGACCAAGAGTCAAAAGAAAAAGGCCAAGAAGAAGGCTGCCGCTGCATCATCCGAACCAAAGCCCGGTACCTCCAAAACATCGGAGAAGGGCCCCGATGATGCTTCCCCACGGAAATCGCCTGAGACAACGTCGCAGATTACCTATGCGCCATACACTTCTGCGACTGACCTTGCGTCCGCGATTCACGTCGAGACGCAAAGGATCATTGACGTCACCGACGAACTACCGAAGGCCGTGTCGATGGAGCAGTACGACTGCATTAGATACGCAGCCAGCGACATCAGTGGCTTTGTTGAGAAGCTGCTGCATTTAAAGGGTCAAGAAGATCCCTGCACCCTCACAACCAGTGACCGACAGCGGCTTGAGTCGGAAGTACAGACCCTCCGTACTCGAGTCGTTGAACTTGAACGAAAGTCCGTCACCTATACTCAGGTGATGGACATGCGTAATAAGAACGAGGACAGGCTCGAGGCCGAGGTGGAGAAATTAAGAGCCGACAACAACAAGCTCTCCCGAGAGTTGGCTTCTTTGCGCGTGGCTTTACTCGATCAGCCCGCGCACGAAGCCGGCTTCCTGGTAGAAACCACCTCCCTCGGAACTCAAACCTGCGACAACGCTTCTGAGCAGACTGTAGCGGCTCAGCCCGCCAATATTGATGATGCCCGGCTAGAGGCCCTAGCTAGCGCAATTATACGCCAGGTTGGCGAAAAGATGGATGCCAGGCTTGCAGGTTTGGAGGACCGTCTTCTTCCAGCCCCAAATGCTCGCACTCGCTCTCAAGACCAGGTTGCCAAGAGCTGCACACTTGCCGAGCCGGATCCCATGGCCGGCCCCAGCAACGCTCTGGCC